>CM019171.2:2818492-2917417 GCA_009739505.2 Apolygus lucorum
AATTTGAGATATACGCCTTTTTTTCAAAGCATTGCAAGCACTTCAAGCGGTTTCCTGGCAGATTTTAGCCGGGGGTTTTAACATGATTCGTTAGTTGTTTCTACACTACTTCTTTTTTTACGCAGATTATTAAATTTAATCATATAGAAAAGTTCGGTGACGAGCCTCCAGCCCAGTTTGTTTGGTGACTTATCATTAATAAGCGAGCACCCTACGAGATCCGGCTTTTCCGCTAAGCATTTTGGTTGCCAAGAACATCTTTCGAATTTTCGCTAAGCAAAAAAGCTGTATCTCAGGAGATGCGGCTTTCTTGCTTAGTAGAGAAAGGTATTCGGCATGATATCCGCCTTTTAGGCTTAGGAAAAACGACATACGCCTAATCGCCTAAGGATTTCAAGAAATTTCAGAGATACGCCCTTTTTCACTAGCGTTTTTGTGTACCTTTTCGTACCCATAGGTACATGAATGAGGTATCAGAAGGTGCAGAAGACTCCAAAGATTCTAGATATGCAAAAACCTAAAAATCGCCAAAATCCGAGATACGCCCTTCTTGCTAAGGACGGCAGTGTGGTACCACCTAACCAACTAAGTCATACGCACCTCAGAGGCAACCAACTCAGAGGCGCATCTTTGACGGAAAAGTTTGTATTTCTATTATTCATCCAACATACCTACCTTATATTGATCATCAGTGAACACCACAGTATACAAAATTTGTATGTTTGTCAAGAATTAATTGAAGAATCTTATTAGCTATTTATCCATTTACTTCACGTTTGGAAGCTTTATGCATCATAGAAGATGTTTCGTTGATCAGTGTATTCAATAAATTCTAGTTTAACAAGGTAGCTCTGAAGTCTCTATAAAAAATAGGTATTTCCGGCAACCATTTCCCTCATGACAGAATCCCATAGCCTCGGATGAATCGCTACGGATTCTTCGAGTCTCCCCGAAGACAGGCGACGAATAGGTCGTCCCTGAGGGGTTGACGATCTGGGGTGTGGAGAGCGAGAAGGCTTGCGGTCCCCGGTGCAGCTGTTAATAACAAACCAAAACGCTCATTACAAAGACAGTAGGAATGAGACATGTGATAAATGAAAGAAAGGGGTGCGTCCTCCCCCAACCCATTTTTGGGGTGCCTGTTAATTATTGTCAAAAAGGATGCGAAGGGTTGAAGGAGGTACTTGCTACTCTGACGTGGACTAATGCGTAAGGATCCAGTGAGAAATACGTTTGTAAATAGGCACTCCATTCCCGCCCACACCCTGAGAGAAAAATATTACCTCTCGAATTAGTTCAACGACATAAATACATAATTTTCTCAATTAAAAAAAATCCTCCACTTTTGGGGAAATTGAGGATTTTCTCCTCAAATTGAGAATACGATAAGCTCATCTATAGCCAATCACGGCTATCCTAACCAGAGGTCAGCTTATAGCGCTGGTAACCACGTGAATATGACGTCACTTCATATCCCTCGATCACTTTTTACCATTGCCTGTAGGATGACCTGGTGAGCTTATTGCATTCAAGCACATCTTCCAAAAATTCAGATCGGATCATCCAAACTATCTTATATCATACCGAGCTACGAGACAGCTGTGTCACACCTACTTGTACCTACCATCAAAGGCCTCCAAGATACGATGGACTCACCAGGTCCAAACCCAAATCAGCCAATCTGAATCGGTTTTTAGGACGTCCCACAGTAAGACTTGGGCGCCCTTATGCGATTGATCTGGGGTAAAGTTGGACGAAACTCAAGAGAAAAAAAATAACCACACACTAATCCATTTTAGACCATTCTGAATCCAAATCCGCGAAAAAAACCATAGGTGTAGTACGTCTGTGTGTGTAGGTGACAAAATCTTGTGTCGTCTGCGCAGGCCTTAGTTTTCAACCGATTTTCGTTGTTCTTTTTACTTTATTTCGTGGTTTTTTTTTGGGTAACTATCTAGCTGTGCGCTACCTCGCCGGAATTTCGAATTTCGCCCTTTTTAATCGATTCGTCTAATTCAGATGAACAACTACTGGTGCCAGTTTCCACGAAATGTCATAATATTGTTCAACATTTCACTGGATTCCAACACAAAAATTTGTTATTTTTTCAAAAATTGTTTGAGATCTGACTACAAATTTTAAAAAAAAAGGTGCCCACCAGTTCAACGAAATAGCTGGGTGAACCACTAGAAAAATTTTCAACTAGCTCAAATGAGTGCAGAGAAACGTGTACCCAAAATTGGTGTACCCAAAAGAGGCGATTTGATGTCTAGGGAAAAGCGGAAAACTCCCCTTGAATCGCTCAATCTCCCGCATTCAGCAATGGACAGATAAATGGAGAATCAAAATGAACAAGAGTAAGTCGGTACATGTCGATTTCACTAACAAAAGAATAGAAAACGTACCAGCTTTTCTCGATGGCAAAGTTACTCAAATGAGGCCAAGAACCTTGGTATGACGATAGATGCCAGGCTACGGTGGAAAGCCCACGTCAAGAAAAAGAAGGAAGAACGTGCACTAAAACTAAAAAAAAAAAAAAAAACTAAAACTGTACTGGCTTATGGATAGACGCTCAACAATGTCTATCCTGAATAAGCTTACACTGTACAATCAAGTCTTAAAGCCGGTCTGGGCTTACGGAGCGCAGTTTTGGGGCTGTACTGCTCAATCAAATCGAGAAATCATCCAAATATCCAATTCACGTCTCACTTACCTCGAAACAGAAATAATGAAAAATGCGGCAACCCTTCACAATCAAAGAAAACCAACGTGCCTAATCTGGATTCGAGGGCACAAAGGAATTCGAGGCAATGAAATAGCGGACGAAAAGGCAAGAACAGCTATTTTCATACCACAAACGTTAATGTCACCCCCCTGTATCCCCTACACAGTACTAAAGGTAACATTTACCCAACACCTTACCTGTAAATGGAAGGGTTACCACCTCAACTACCATGCGAGGCAACGATATACCGCGATGTTTCCAAAACCACCAAAACTAGTTGGTTTAGGTCCCAACCATCGACCTCAACCAATAAGTTCCTTAAAACGATGATCAGACTGAGAGCGGGACATGCACTATGTAAGGCTTATTTATACAAGTATGGGATGATCAGTGACAATAGGTGTGATTTTGGTTTATTATTTTCAATAATAAGCCTTTGGAATCGAGCAAGAAAAAAAAATTATAACCCCCCCCTCAAAATTTGATGTTTTACGTTTCAAGGTACGTAGAATACGAAAATCGAATAAAAAAATTTCCGTCCGTCCGCCGTACGCCGTACGCCGTACGCCGTACGCCGTACGCGGCACTTTTCTTAGCAACACTGGACCGATTTGGTTCAAATTTGGTATATGGGCTCCATTTGGGGTCTAGTTGTGCCGCGAAGCTTTTGGTTGATGTAGGTCACTTCTAAGGGGTGAAAATTAAGGGTTGAAATTTTCAAGAGTGCCCTAGCTCGAAAACTCTCGAAATAAAGGTATCGTTTTTTCACCAATTTTAAATAGTATTGAATTTTTAAAAATTTTTGAGACCACCCGGAGCTCTGTAGGACAAACCGTTCGGTCCCTACGAGTACTTGAAGGTTTTCCTTCGATAAAACAGAATCATGAGTGTGAATCGCAAAAGAGGTCTAATCTCCATTCAAATTTTATCGGACTAAAATGCGATCGCTGTTCATTTCTTCGATTTGTATACAGTTTTGCCTTCTGCGTAACCAGTAATCAAATTTCCATAAGAAGCTTTCTTTCTATTTTCCAATCGAGTGTGAAGCGTTTAGTTCTTTCTAATAAACTTGATTGTGAAGGTGTGAAGCCAGTATGGTGTGGTAGGTAGTACCTAGCTGGTAGGTAAATAAAATGTTGGTGGGTAAAAAACGCTGCAAATCATTGCTCAAAGGCTTCTTCACTCTTCAGATCACTGATCAGCTGAGTGAGCTCCGAAGCCATTTTCAATCCTATTGAATGGAAGTGCTCTTCCAGGCGTCTTCAGCATTCGAGAAGATCTTCTTCACTCCTCAGAACACTGATCAGCTGAGTGAGCTCCAAAACCATTTTTACTCCTATTGAATGGAAATGCTCTTCCAGGCGTCTCCAGCATTCGAGGAGATCTTCTTCACTCTTCAGATCACTGATCAGCTGAGTGAGCTCCAAAACCATTTTTACTCCTATTGAATGGAAGTGCTCTTCCAGGCGTCTCCAGCATTCGAGGAGATCTTCTTCACTCTTCAGATCACTGATCAGCTGAGTGAGCTCCGAAGCCATTTTCAATCCTATTGAACGCAGGAAGCTGAAATTTGAGAGGGAAGGTCAAGGGAGAATACAGATGGTGGTAGGTGCTATTGATGGAGAACCAGTGATCTATACAGAAGGGTGATCTATACAGAAGGGTGATCTATACAGAAAATAACAAACCTTTGAGCAATGATTTGCAGCGTTTTTAAAATGAAGAAGAGGAAACGATGGAACACATTCCTGCTTTGCTCCACACACGATCAGAGGAGACAGACCATTCTAATAAAAATTCCAGCAGAAGTCGAGAGGCCCTTCAACGTAGACTTCCTCCTTTCCACGGAGAACTCGATCGTCTACGATGCCTTAATCACATTTCTTTCGGAAATAAACCACAAAGTGTAAATCTGATATTATTTTTACTTTGTATTATTTTTTCAATGGAATGCTATCTTTATTTATTATTTCATCTTATTTCTTCCTAAATCAATAAGCATTCTCCATTTTATAATGAAAAATTACATACTAGAGCTGAATGTATTACATACGATGCCGATTAAAAAAAATCATCCCAATGTTTCAAAACACTATGTTGAGAAATATTGTCAACGTGCCATGGTACTTTCGAAATGAGCGTCTCCACCATCAGCCCCAAATCGAAACTGACAACGATGCCATCAAATCTTCATCGGCTATTATTTCTTGTCAACGAGGAAGCTGTCCATCTCCTTGACACAAGTGACATCACCAGAAGATTTAAACGTACAAAACCTCTCGAGATTGTTTGCAGATGACACAATGTGGATGTGGAAGAGCTTAGAGAATTGTCGAAGTGAAAAAAACTCAGGGAAGTACCTGTTTTGAAGTATCTTATCCTAATTTCAAAATGATATTGTTAATAAATTATTACTTAGTGCAATAAAATTAAAAAAAAAAAAAATTACAGTTAAACACTTTTGACATTTTTCTAAAAGGAAAGGATTAATTTGATCTGGTTTGGAAGATGTTTAATTTGGTTTTGTGAAAGATTCTCTTGGTTTGGAAATGGATTAATTTGACTTGGAAACGCTATACATCATTATATTAACAATAAACGTGAAATGCTAATGGAACTTTTGGTTTTGGGGTGAAAGGGTTTTTTACCTCATAAAAGTTATCCTCAAGATTCGGAACCAAAATATATAAAACTGGAATAGTATAAGTGGAACAAGAGGGGTCAGATAGAAGGAAGAAAAGGCAAACCAGGAAGGGTAGGCTGAACTGGGCTCATTGGCATTCATGTGTTTGTGCGAAGCCAATGTCTTTCTCCTCAAATATTATTCATGAACAAACTTCATTCAATGACCTAATCTTTTTTTCTGTCTCTGCCTTATTAAATTTGCTGCTTGAATTCTTTGTTTGATTAGCAATATTTGTTTCCCTTCTTCCGAGTGGAGGGAAATAAAAGCCATTTCGATTAGGTAGGTACCTACTTCCAACGGTCTCGACTTTTGCTTCCGAGTCTACCAAGGTAGCGAAAGCTTCGTTTCCACTTTTCAAGGTTGAAAAAAAATCTCCAAAATCAAATTTCCACTCACGTTTTACGTTTCAGGCCTTGCTGAACAATTCCGTCTCTGTCTGTCTGTTTTAATTTACTTACTCCATGAGAAACCTCTCAACCTCTATAAGGGAGGCCTCCTGATTTACGGATTGAGGACGGCATAACTCATAATCTATCAATGAAATGTCCAGTCATTTTGGATTCTTGATGAACCATCTTCATTTATTATTATGTCAGCGTTGGATTGTATTTCAACTTGTAAGGGTACTAAATTTGACTGCTACAGGTAGTAAAAGTATTACTATAGGTAATGAACGTACTGGTATAGGTCCAATGGGGTGTGCGCCTGATTTTTTTTTTTTAATAGATTTTTTATCGAAAGTAGACCTTATCCTCAGAATTTTGACACCAGCCGTTATCTTTTTGGATTAGTAAATCTTTTTCTATTATTTTAAAAAGTTTCGAATTGTTAGGACGTCACGCACCCCTCCCGCCTGGGCGGGACCCCCCAGCCCACTGTGACGTCATAAGAATTCGAAACTTTGAAAAATCATAGAAAAAGATCTACTCTTGCTATTAGGTCGCGGTTGGTGTCAAAATTTTCAGAATGAGGTCTAGTTTGGATTAAAAATAATAGGCATAGGTAGTATAGGCACAGGTATAGGTAGTATAGGCACAGGTATAGGTTGTATAGGCACAGGTATAGGTAGTATAGGCACAGGTATAGGTTGTATAGGCACTGGCATAGGTAGTATAGGCACAGGTATAGGTAGTATAGGCACTGGCATAGGTAGTATAGGCACAGGCATAGGTAGTATAGGCCCAGGTATAGGTAGTATAGGCACAGGTATAGGTAGTATAGGCACTGGCATAGGTAGTATAGGCACAGGTATAGGTTGTATAGGCACTGGCATAGGTAGTATAGGCACAGGTATCGGTAGTATAGGCACAGGTATAGGTAGTATAGGCACAGGTATAGGTTGTATAGGCACTGGCATAGGTAGTATAGGCACAGGTATAGGTAGTATAGGCCTAGGTATAGTTAGTATAGGCACAGGTATAGGTAGTATAGGCACTGGCATAGGTAGTATAGGCACAGGTATAGGTTGTATAGGCACTGGCATGGGTAGTATAGGCACAGGTATAGGTAGTATAGGCACAGGTATAGGTAGTATAGGCCCAGGTATAGGTAGTATAGGCACAGGTATAGGTTGTATAGGCACTGGCATAGGTAGTATAGGCACAGGTATAGTAATCCAATTGATCTGTTTGCAAAGTGAGCGTAAAAAAGGTAGTACCTTCTCGACACCGAAGAACGTCATACGAGAAAATGGTATAAATGTTGCTCATCGATCAGTCAGGTCTATTTTATCAACAGTTCTTATGCTAACTTTGGATTCTTCTGCAATTCCAGACTTCAGAAACGTTTAAAATGGCTGTAACAAGGAGAGCAAGTGGAAATATATATGTACGGATTTTTATAGGAACATTTGGCACAGCCACTTGGATGCCCTTGCATTGGGGGAAAACAATTTTTAAAAAATCCATTTTCCTACGGGGGGACGTTTTGTATGAAATAGTGAGTGTCTTGCGAGTCGATAAGACTAAACAACGTTCAAATGACCATAACGAACAACCATGTAGTTTCAAGAGGGGAGCAAATGGAGATATGTATGGATTTGGGTGCGGAGGTATCGCCCTAATTAAGTAGAATGGAAGGGTCCACTTAGCTCTGCCACTTGGATCCGCCGTTTCCTGGATGGGCTGGATGGTCTGATACTTCATTACACCCACTCACAAGTGTGAGGGCAAAACCGCCCTGATCATAAATCGATCAGATTGAAGTGAGGGCGGAAGTGCAGTCGGTGATTCACTTAACTGGTTTTCTGGGGGAGAAATGAAGTGCACTTAGCAGTAGGGAAGGTTTCTTGCAAGGGCGTCGGGAATAACGTGGCAAATCTTGTGGAACTGCCTTCAAGATTGTTCAGAAGGGTTGATGCAGCATCGCTATTCAAGGACTGGAATGTGGAATTAAAACCTCAATAAATTTATTGGACTCGTACCTTGTCACCGAACTTTCAGACAGGAATGTTTCAAAGATCAACTAAAATGCTGAGAACGTCTCTCTTTAGCAAGATTTTGAGTTCCTCTTGTTTAACATCGAGGTCGAATAAGCATAACTACAAGGTGTGATAGAAAAAAACGACATAGGTATACTTGCAGGTCCTTTTCGACCTTCTCATGTCCAAGTCCAATGTGGTTGTTTATTTTGATCGTCAGAGAAGGAGTTGTGAATTCATAACCGGAATTTCAAAATTACGTATTTTAAGGAGAATTAGAGGAGATTTTTTTCAAAAGCTCGCGTAGGTGGAATCTCTGGGGAGAGCCAAAGAGAGTCAGATAGAGGACTAAGTGGATCTTATGCACTGGTCGTGCAAGGGGATGAACTGGATACCATGACCTTATATAAATATTTCAGAGTATTCTTCAGAAGGCAGAAAAATTTCTTTAGGAAGTATCTTTACTTTTCCTCCAGCTCGTTAAAAACTGAACATCCCCAAACCTTTGCAGTGGCAAATGGATGCTCTCAGAGCGGCCACAAAGATTTTGTGTTTACAAGGAGATTTTAAGTGAAAATGCACCAAATCACCAAATTTAAGCAAATTTTGCCACTTTGAACTTCGGAAAAATTTATTGGTGCCAATGAGGCAAGGCCTCAATAGGTAAACAAATAACAAAATATAATTGAATGTTTTATGCCGTCCTAAAACGCTGCAAATTATTACACAAAGGTTTGTTATTTTTCTATATAGATCACTCGTGTGCAAAGAACTCGGCTTTGCCCTACCACGTACCTACAGCGATCCCATTTTGGTCAGCTAAAATTTGAACGGAGATTAGGCCTCTTTTGCGATTCACACTCGTGTTTCTGATTAGTAAGTCCAACCCTTAAATTCTCGTAGGGAGCGAACGGTTTGTCCTCCAGAGCTCCAGGTGGTCTCTAAAAATTCTAAAAATTCAATACTATCTGAAATTGATGGAAAAACAATACCTTCATATCAAAATTCTTTCAGCTAGGGCGTTTTCAACTTTCAGCCCTTATTTTTCAACCCTTAGAAGTGACCGACATCAACCAAAAGCTTCGGGGCACAACTAGACCCCAATTGGAGCCCATATACCAAATGTCATCAAAATCGATCCTTGGGAACTAAGGAACGTGCAGCGTACGGCGGACGGACGGACAAATTTTAATCGATTTTCGGAGTGTAGGTACCTTAAAACCTACGTACCTACGTACCTTAAAACGTACCTAAACCAACAAATTTTGAGGGGAGTGAAATTTTCGGTCGATTCCAATGATTCATTATTGAAAATAATAAACCAAAAAGTGCCATTATGAGTGGGATAAAAAGTGCTAAGAGACAGACGAGGGGGCGATGAGCCCCGGACACGGAACCCGTCGGCGAGACTCGAAACCACGACACCCGCAGAAGTCGGTCCGAATTCCACCACCAAAGAACGCGCCCCCCCACGGCCTCACCGGACCCCAATATAGTGTATAAATAATGTTTCATGCCGCTATAAAAATTCTCGATAAATTGTTTAATTAACCATTGTATTGTTGCGAACTTTCCCTGCAGTGAAGGAATGTTATTTGTAACAAACCGATCATCATAAGGGAACCGAGTAGAATTCGAGGCATACTAAGAGATTGAGCTGAAGAAATTCGGCATAAACAAAACCACAACTTGTTTGCCTCAAGCAAACAGCGTGCTTCCGTACGTAATCAATGTACTCGTACCTTTCGATTATGATGGATCGTTTTCGATTATGTTGCGACGATCATCCCATACGTGCCTTATCACTATAATAATCGATATTCCGACTTTTGTGTATCTAATGGCATGACGATGATCTGCCTTCAGAGACTTCTGATAACATAATTTTCCCCGCCACATATTATAATATTCAATGATTTACCATTCGCGTGCTTCTCACAGAAAGATCGTGCTACGGTTTTGACCGAACGCATTTTTTTCTTTTCCCCGTTCCATTCCAACCCTCCATACTGCTTCCAGCTCTTTATTCTCGTTTCCTTTTTATTTCTAATGAAGTGTAGTTGTGTGATAGATGGCGGACTGGCGTGCTCCAGCGTTTTTCGGTTAGGGTGAAAAACTTACGTTTCCTAAGCATCACGAATCAGTCACCCCAAGGAAAATTGTTCAAAAACATTAATAAGCGACTCTGAAAGCCTTTTTTTCATAATTGTTTTTTCCCCCTTTTGTTTGTTACCTACTGAAAATGTCGTTTCCCATGGTAAATACGTTTAATTTATTCATTCGGCTGATATGGCTCGTAAATATCGAATTGAAATGATAATGATTTGACGTACCTTCGTTTCGACAACACAACAAACGTTTTCGACGACAAACGGGCAAGCTTGACTGACAACAACTGAGAAGACTCAACCAAGGTGATGGTAGTGACTCCAAAATTATAGTCCCATTGAGCCCACGATATAATATACACTGATGAATTCGGTGAAGTTTTTTACTCCTTTGGATTTATTACTTGCTGCTATTTTAAGTGCTGATTCATTTTCATTCCCCCTAAATCCCCCCGACTCGTCGGTAAAACCCTCCCAAAAAACCCAAAAGATTCCCCCCCCCCCCCCAATCCCTCTGTCAAGAAAAAACCCAAATTTGAGGGGGAAACTCCGAACTTGGCATCACTGGCAAAAACGGCGCCGACTCTGATTTTGTACTTTCGGAAACTATGAACTAATGCTGAACTTGTATGTTTCTTATTGTACTTAAATATACTCGAACTGGTTCTTATATTCCGGTTTGCAATTTAACGATCTTGCATTAATAAATCGGGGCAGAACGGGGGGTAGTGCTGGCCTCTGTAGGTGGGCGTTCAAACTAACAGTGAGTAGGTACATTTGAACCAACAGCCAGGAACTGGCGGGGAGTTCAAACATAATTTTAAAATTAAATCCTGCCCCCTGAACGTTCATTTAGGGGTGTTTATCAATGAGGGTGTTAATTTACAAGTTAATAATTGAAAAGGAATTTAAGTATGTGGCGACCCCACAGTAACAACCATATAAACTAGTGTCAGAACCGAACGCTGACAAAGTCTCAGGTTTCTCCCTGGGAAATCGAGTCGCTGCTATTCGACTCCGGAAAAGGAGAATCAACGGATCCCAGGGAAACCAATTGGTAAGGCCCACGTCGCCAAAAATCACGACACGTGGAGCCCCCTTCCAAGACGAAAGTTACTGCGACCTGATTAGCAGAAATCGATCCCCGCTTTCGATAATCAGCTGGTAAATAGACGCCCAGGAAAAGCTTCTCATCCAACTAGCGAGGAGAGGTGGAAGGACTGGAAGAAAAATCACCAAAAATATTCGACCGCCCATATGCCAGAAGATACGCCTCCAGCTGTTGAACAAAACTGTTACGCGCTGCCAAAATCGGGGTTGTGCATCAGTATCCGAAATCAAGTGCTCTACGATCCAAAAGCACCCAGTTCTGTTGCCTTCCGCTGAGTGACAGAGAGCGGTATCACTAGGTACAGGCAAAGTCGGTCCGTAGCTGCCACGTCAACGCCTCCTGAGACAAATCTCCAAAGTCTATCGAGACCCGAAGAAAGATCGCCAGGTCAGTCCTAAGTACTTAGCTTCAGCTTACCCGATCTCGACGTCCGCCGTCGCCGTCGCGAAACCGCGCCTTCCGCGAAACTCTGTAATCTCGCGACGACACGCGGTCAGGAAGCACATACGAGGTGAGGAAGCACTCGTAGGTAGGGATAGACTAAGCTACCACCTAAGGCTTCACTTCCACCTTCATATTATCAAAATTTAATCCCCTTTTCCAATTGTCAAATAAACCCGTTGCTCATTCAAAAATCCAAACAAGTGTTTTCTCTCAAAGTCCACGAAGCCCTAAGGTATCAAGTACTTAGGAACAAGCAGATAGTCGAATATTTAGATCCGAAGGCAATAGCTCCGGATTTACCCGATCCCCGGCTAGGTTAGTTAGGAAACTTAGCGCCTAGGCAGGACATAGGCAATTTATCGCAAATTCCAATCCACGAGTAGGCGCAGAATTAAGTCAGGCCTAACCACTGAAGCCGCGGAGGAGGCGAACCTCACAACTAGGTACCTGATAGCTACTGATGTTGCAAGGCTATCCAACTTGGATCTTCTAGCGTTGCAACGGGGGAGATGAGGGCGAAGAAGCTCTCTCGTCACTTCCCCGCCCAAAGCAGTCAGTCCGGCTAGGGAAAAGCCAGTGGAACGACTGAGAGGAAGTAACTTCGCGTCTTGTAACTATGTAGAGCTATCATAGCTCAGCTATGTGATCGATTCATAATCCATTTTGAGCCATGCTACTTTATAATACAGTAGTTGTTCCTTTATTCGCGAGTGATGCATTATTCTGACATTCTACTGGGGGACCAGGAAATACCGGGGACTGGAATAAGAGTTATCCCATCTCCACCAAGTACAATTTTAGGTACCCTTTATGTAGGGTACATTAGTGATCAGAGTCACATTTTATACAGGTTCTCAAATTAATGGGGCAGCTAGTAGGTATTGCTCTCTCTCGCCTCTTTATTTTCCTATTTATTTACTGTTATTTTTATTTTTTAGCTTCTCTTACAATCACGCTGTTGATTGTAGCGCGAAATTTAATAATTTCATCTCTCGCGGTTAGTGGAAGTGATAACGGTAGAGCAACGGGGTGGAAATGACTGAAATTCCGCGGTTATTTGAATTCATTAGTCCACGCCGTAATAGCGGCACCTGTTCACTTTTCACGAGGTTAATTTAATAATGAAGTCATTGTCAGCGAATAGAGGGTTGCTGTGGGGAGAAATATGCATCTGACAGTTAGAATAAAATGTTTTGTAGTTGAAGAGAAATGGGAAATAGGCGTATAATTAGACTTCAAGATTCAAGAAGGTTTCGTTTAGTAGTCACAAAATTGTGGGAGGAAAGCAATTCCCTCAAGGATGTTGAGACTTGGAGTCAAAGTGACGTGAAAACCCTTACATAAAAATTAAGTATATAAATTTTGTTATAGCTTTTGGGGCTATTGGTGCTAATACCGATAATGGAGGGGGTCCGGATAGCCGTGCTCGTTATCCGACGCGTTTCTGGGTACGAGACACGAACCGATCCTTGCGGGAAGATCGTGAGTTCAAATCTCAAAACTGAAACCCAGGGCGGTGAGGCAATGGGAAGCTATGAGCGAAATCATCAGAACAAATTCTGATATTCCCTTAGGAAGACAGCTGATGACGTCCGCGACGCCAGGAATGGCAGTCGGACGAAAATCCAACCTGAAATGGTTGTTTACTTTTACTTTTATAGTGATAATGGAGTCAAACTAAAAATCGAATATTAACTAGATATGAAAAGAATAGGGAAAGACGAATGATGTGAAAAAAGCTTCTGCCAAGTGCGTGTGGCACATAGTTTCCTCGTAGTATAGATGATCCGATCTATAGTAAAAGTAAAGTAAAGTAAACAACCATTTCAGGTTGGATTTTCGTCCGACTGCTATTCCTGGCGTCGCGGACGTCATCTGCTGTCTTCCATAGGGAAGATCAGAATTTGTTCTGATGATTTCGCTCATGGCTTCCCATTGGCCTCATCGCCCTGGGTTGGGACGAGGGGGAACTGCGACCGGCTAACCCGAAAATATGTTCCCGAGGCGAGCCTCGAACTCACGGCCCCGCAACCGGTCCGAGTCTCGTCTCCAGAAACACATGCCGGAACTCGCTCGGCTACAGCTGAACCCCAGAAACGATCTATAGTAGTTAATCTCAAATCATCAATCTCTAAGTAACTTCCACTACCCTCATAGGGGACCGTCTACACGCTAATCTGAACAATCCTGAGAAATTTCGTCGAAATCGGATGGAAAATGTAGGTATGACAAGGATTTTACGTTTGCGCTTGCGCAGAGGCTACTGCCAATTTTAAGGCCTTAATTTTCATAGAAGACAGTCTACAACCTAATCCGCAAAATCCCTGTAAATTTCATCAAAATCGGATGAAAAATGTGGAAGTTATGGCTGTTACAAGGAATTCACGTTTGCGCATGCGCGGCGGCTACTATCAGTCCGGGGGTGATGATTTTCATAGGGAAACGTCTACACGCTAACCCGCACAATTCCTAAAAATGTCATCGAAATCGGACAATAACTTCGTATAGTTATGCCGGTTACAAGGATTTCGAGACAGACAGACAGTCACAGAACTAAAATTTTTCGGGAAGGTCTGAAACGTAAAACGCGAGTGGAAATTTTGATTTAGGAGAACTTATTTTTTCAACCTTGAAAAGTGAAAACAAAGCTTCCGCTACCTAGGTAGACTCGGAAGCAAAATGGGCACTTAAACATGTGCCCCACTTGAGTAGATCCTCAACTTCCATACTTAGAGCTGCATCCCGGATGTTTCTATCGCCCTTTGTTCCACCTCTGCTCTTCGATATCGTCTGCCGTGGATGTTCCTCGTCGAAATGAGCTTTTTTCCAATAAAATGAGGATAAAATTGATCAGATCGAAATTTTGCTGAGCCCTTTTGTATACCCCAAAAAAATTATTATTGTGAAAATTAGTGGCACTGGCTACGTTTGTACTCCAAAAATTGTCTGAAATCTCGGGATAGGGAGAAATCAATGTGGTTCTAGGTAGACCGAGATATGGATCAGTTGGTGGGTTCAACAACCCAATTACTGAATCTCCAATCTCGGCTTTCATGATGTCGAAGCCCGGCCGATCTCAAGAGGCTGCGTTGACATGTTTAGATGCACTTTACAAGGCGTTCCATTGTGCTGGTTAATTACCCGGCTACTCCCCTACTGAACCAATTAGTGTGAAGGAACCCACCAGGAAGTACAGGAGGGCTTTTGGAACTGTGATAAGCAGCAGTGCTCCTTCAGGGCGTTGAGGTGGAGCCCGGGAGATAATAGGAAATAGGATTGGGAGGTACCGCCGATATAAGGTTACTCACTTGAATAAGCCAGAGCTCAAGTTTCCTCGAACTAAGATAATCCGAGATTAGCCCGAGTGAGTTAAGCTATTGTGATATTGTTTGGAATGCGAAACAAAGTCGAACATTGATTCACACTGATAGCATCAAAAATCCTGGAAATTAATGTCACTCAAGACTAAAATGTCTTCTTAAGAAATTGGAAACGAAAACAAGAAAAATTTTCTCCTAAGTACTTGAAGATCAACGTGTAAGAGTATATAAGAATTTCGTTTTACATCACATGTAATTTTGTAGATATGGTTTCTCTGAGACATTCTCATTGTCAATGACCTCGTTTTCCCGCCAGTGGATTGATGGGTTCTATACCAGTGACCAGAGAATTTACAACCTGAAGCTGCTGACATTGCTGGCTCCGCAGAAAACTCAAGACGGAGAGAACGAAAAACAAGGGAGCTTCCCCGTTTCCTTCCGACTTCTGTCTGCTGAGTTTCCTCATCGGACGGCCGGACGTGTTTTTCGAAGACTATTTGCTATTGCAGAAATCCTGTTTGTGCAGAAGTTGAATCTTTGGGATGTTGATAACTTTTCCACGAACAGTATTTATGGGAATTTACTATTTAAAAACTTACTCTCTAGAATTCGACAAAACATCTCCCGTGCGATGGAAAAAAATGTTATTTTAAAAGAATATCATAATATGGCATACCATGTATAACAATTTCAGGAAAGTGAGGAATTAATTAGTGAATTTTGATTTATTATTTTCAATAAATAAATTTTTTTTCTTTGGAATCGACCAAAAAAAAAAATAAATTATTAGCCCCCCTCAAAATTGTTTGGTTTACGTTTCAAGGTTCGTAGAATCCAAAAATCGAATAAAACGCTGCAAATTATTACACAATGGTTCATTATTTTCTATTTTTCTATATAGATCACTCGTCTGCAAAGCCACCAACCATTCAACATGAAGAAAAACTTCGATCGCATTTCGGTCAGCTTTAATTTGAACGGAGATCAGGCCTCTTTTGCGATTCACACTCGTGTTTCTGATTTATCATACGTCCAAACTCTAAATTCTCGTAGTGAGCGAACGGTTTGTCCTACAGAGCTCCGGGTGGTCTCAAAAAATTCTAAAAATTCTATAGAATCTTAAATTGAAGGAAAAACAATACCTTTATTTCAAAATTTGTTGAGTTAGGGCGTTTTCAAAATTCATTTTTTGACCCTTAAGAGTTACCTACATCAACCAAAATCTTCGGGGCACAACTAGACCCCAAATGGAGCCTACATACCAAATTTCATCAAAATCGGTCAATGCTAAGTGTACGGCGTACGGCGTACGGCGGACGGACGGCCAAATTGTGTTGGGGGCAAATAGTGACAGTTCCAAATAGTGACGTTACCGAGGTGTATCATAGTTGTGTAACTAATGACTCAAATGTGACGGCACTGTGGTGCCAAATTATGGAGCAGGGAGAGGTACCCGTGTGCTTGAACCTATCTCCAGTACTCTGTGGCTTGAACCCACTTCTCAGCATGCCATTGATAGGGTCTTTTGCGTTACATTTCTGGAGCAATCTTATCACCAAATCCAACATCTTCATGACCTGCGTGAATAGTGCCACACTGACTCTTATATTTTAGTTTTAGTTATCGTTGATTTTGAAAAGATTACCAATTTTGCGACTCCCATAAGTTGCGTTTTCCGCTTTTACGAAGACACCTGAGCGTACATACATTGAAATACATGGATTGGTAAAGAATAATTCCAATTAAATCCCTCAAAGTTTTACCGAAAAACATTTAAAACATTTTGTTATTTTTATTTTGGATAGAACTCTTGAAATTGTTCATCTAATTCATCATAGTAAAAACAATTCTACAATCAAAACGTGGTCATAAAAAGAAGTCTTATTTATTTGAATGAATATCATTTTCCCCCCGATTAACTTCGTCGCATAATAATTCTTGTTGATTGAATATGAAGTTCCAGCAGCCTCAGATATTACTATCACAATTTACCGAAATCGCCTTTTGCTCATTAATTAGTCTTTCCTTCATCGCCGCATTATTCATCCTTTTCCGAAAATGAGATCCCTTCCCCTTAAAGATTTATATTCAGTTGTACAGTAATTAATTGTATATTCCTCCGACTTCCCGAACCAGGAATCAAGGGGAAATGAAGACGACGGAGAATGAAAAATAAGACACAATTAGGGGGTCGAAAAGAGAACTAAGTCTAAACAAATGATGCCACATGGGATCTTATGAAAGCGTATACCTCAGAAAACATCCACCCTTAACAAGACAAAGCCATTTCAGTCCTTTTTATGAAAGTCAGTTTTCCCCCTTTGGAAATTTCTTTAGTAATGCTCGACTCATTTTTTCGAATTTTTTGTGTTAAAAAAGACAAGCAAAAAACCCTCAATTAATAGACTTTAATTATTCTCTTTGCGAGTTAAAATACGAACTGGGGTGGCTTGGCGCATAAACTACGACTCTTGCGCCCCTTTTGGGCTTAACCAGAACTCTTACTTCAAAACCGCTGGTGGTTATTAAAACCCAATTTTGATGACCCCCTAATGGAATATAATGGAATCGAGGAGGGGAGTTTTCGCCCCATCAAAGGGATCTCGGGTTTCTGATATCATGCCATTACTAACCACTAGAGTTGTCTAAGGAGATGCCCGTGAAGAAGGAAATATTAACATAAAGCTTTCAAGTTTCATATTGCGTTTCAATCGGCTTGCTTCTCAAGCACATGATGCTTAACAAGCGTCTTCCCATCTTGCTTTGAACGAAACTTCTGATCCCCGCAGTGTTGGTGAGGTTAAGAAAATGTGAAATATTTTTTCAATTCAAAAGAAGAAGCTCTTAGGATTTCTTTAAATGACAGAAAATTCATCCCGAAAGCAAATTTTGGGTAATTTATTATTGCTTCCTTACTGCCGAAGGTAGGGACGCTTTGAGTCAGTGGCGTCTCCTCCAGGCAAACATAGCAAACGCTGTTTGCCTTACTAAAAATATTCAAAATTAATAAATTAATTTTTGTTATTTCCATTTTTTGCAAGTAATTATATTAGCCGATTTTGGAAAACTTTTATAAAATTTACGGACTATTTCATTATGAGTAGGTATCTTGCCGGCAACACACCACAAAGTTGAAGAGGTAACTACGATCGATAGCGGATGATACGTGAATTAGCACGGGGCACAGCGATCCAAGGCCAACAGTTGAAAAAAATGAATTTCGCGGGAATGTTTTGGATGAGAGACGACGATCAGCGGGTATGTGGTGGGTGGAGGGTCAGCGCAGTGTCAAGTATTGCTATACCCCCACTACCACAGCATCAGCCAAGGCAAACAATCGAGGAGCTGTTTCTTGACCTTGAAAGCAGAGAAACTTGAAAGATGAGTCATGGATTTTTATTTCCTTAGCATCCTGTAACCGAATTTCTTAATAAACGAATTCCTTATTTCTTCGAATGGAGTTTGAAGCGTTTATTTCATCGAAATAAACTCGATTATGAAGCGAAAACATGGTTGGTAGGAAGTGATAATGGCAACGCTGTGTTCTTTGCTGGCAAGCGATCTGTACAGAAAAATAATAAACCTTTTGCTTCCTCACTACCGAAGGTAGGGAAGCTTTGTATTCGTGAAAGAAGTGAAAAAAAAATGTCCTCCAAAATCAAAATTTCCACTTGCTTTTTGCGTTTTAGAGCTTCCCGAACAATTTTGGTTCCATGTCTGTCTGTCTGTCTGTCTGTCTGTCTGTCGGTCTGTCGGTCTGTCTGTCTGTCGGTCTGTCTGTGGTCAATCCTTGTCCCGGGCAAAACTATACCAACCTGTGGTCCGATTTTGATTAAATTTTCAGGGATTGTGCGGGTTAGGTCCTAGACGGTCCCCTATAAATTTCAGCACCTTCGGACCAATAGGAGCGAGTGCGCATGCGCAAACGTGAATTTCCTGGAACCTCGGTTTCTCGGTTTCTAATGAACCGATTTTGCTCAAATTTGGAGGTTAGTTAGGTACTAAGAGACACCCTATAAGTTTCAATCAAATTGGTCAAGCAATAGCCGCTGCGCATGCGCGAACTTTAAATTTATTGTTACAACCAAAACTCCGCAACTATTCAACCAATTTTGATGAAATTTTCAGGGATTGTGTGGGTTAGGTCCTAGACGGTGGACCGCTAATATTTTGGTATTCAATAACTCTTTGAATCATAATTTTTTCGCCAACTGATTCTGTACGTCCATGTTACAATGAGTGAGGAAGCTATACTGCCCACCCAACTTGGCAGACGTTTTTGTAATAATTTGCAGCGTTTTTCATTATGGTTTATTCCTCTACGACTGTCCAAGCTGTTTGCCAGTTGAATATTCTCACCTGACGCCCTTGTTTGAGTTCAGTGTGTTTGATGTCTCAGTGGTCTCTGGCACGGGTCAAAGATAGTCTTCTTTGCTGAGATCAATGCTGCCAAAATTCAAAAGTATGAAGTTGACGCACTATTAGAGGCTGAAGCAGTACTTGCCAACATACATCGAAATCAAATAAAGGTGATTAATGCTACTATTACCTGGCACGAGTTATGACAAGGCAAGTCAGCCATGGATTTGATTCGGCTGGTTACCACCAGAGTCCTGACAGGAGGAGTGTTTATCTGGTCTGTATTCAGGGCTACGGCTACTCGACGGCGTTCCACGGCTCGAGCAAATGGGCCCCGTGGGACTTGGAGCTGAACTCAACCCCATGTGGAGGAGAAGCGTCGAGTGATGGCATAGCCAGAAGAGGCACAATCCTCCCTCCATCATTCCTGGGACAAGGTGGTTCAATCTTGTCCCTCACCTTTTTTTTTAAATTTTTATAAAGTTTTTATTGGACCGAGTGAACTCATTAAAAATTCGACTTATATTACTGAAATACATTTTTCAGGACCAAAGATACATTACTTTGTCGCGTGTCTCTCGAAACTATCACATCCGCTTTTCTTTCACCTGAACATGTCAAAAAGAAGAGGACTGAGCTCGCATTGAAATTTAAAAAGATGTACTGGCTGATGTTCCACCATGACCATGGGTAACAAGCTGCTTCTGTACAATCAAGTACTCAAGCCAATTTGGATGTACCTATGGAGTGCAGTTTGGGGCTGCACAGCTCCAACCAATGGACAGATCATCCAACGTTTCCAGGTATCTAACGTCATGCACAGGTATTTGGCTTCATTCGCGTAGGGAATTGTCACGTTGTTGAGAAAAATAGGGATGTAGTTGATTTTCCGATAGGTGGATTTATTGAGTTTTGATATTGACTCAACATTCCTTCCACCTACTGCCGGTATTGTAGTCTGCGAATGTTGCTGTGGTATTGTGATCAACTTCTGGTAAGTCACTGGTGTACAGAAGGTACACAGGTGCCAGTTACAGATGCCTGTAACATCTCTACCCCATTAAATTCATTAATTCAACCACTCTTAAGCGAAATATTCTTAACCCATTGCCGGCCAATGATGCGATTTCGCATCGTGATATTTATGAATTTTTTAGGAATTGAAAATATTGGAAAATCGTTGTAGATTAATTTTTTCTCGTTTATACTGTTCCTAAACTGCTCAAAGAAAATTTTGCTTCAACGTTCAGGAACTCATTGCGAATTTGGAGAATTTTTTGAAAAATAGGCATTTTTAATGGTCTGGAGGAGCTTTGACCATGTGGAATTTTTCGTTACTTTGGAGAAGGAACAATACTTCTCCTCTCTTGATCCTGAATGCTTGGAATGGTGTAGAAGCCAAATACATTCAAAACAAAAAATAAATAAATAATGGTATTGGTTGTACAACGACGAAAATCGACGAATGCGAAAACGCACCTTTGGCCGAAAGCACTTTTGTTTTGAAATTTATTGAAAAATTTTAAGCTTCACTTCATGTTCATACATTCTTAAATATAATGTTTTTACATAAAAATTTCAACTTTTAAATTTATTTCTACCCTTGGCCGGAAATGGGTTAGAAATACCTACTACACGATCTAGTGAGGAACTATTGAACTACGATCAGTGAGGGCTTTCCCCTTCCAGGAAGCCAGATGGGAAATAGTCCTGACTGAATCTCTCATTTCTCGTAGGTCTTCCTTCCGACAATTTTTGGTATTTTGCTCTTATCCCAATGTCCGAATGTATACGACTGCTGAGTGCTGAAAGCGCCTACAATACTATAATACTATAATAATAAATATTTATGTACAATACCCCGATTGTAGTGGCGAAGTATTTTTCTCCAAATATAAATTGTTATTATAGATTGTGTACGAAATACTTGTACAGCCTTGAGTGTTTTAAAGAAACAAAAAATTAACAGAAATTGAACTATTTTCAACACTTGCAGTTCTGCCTCCGGTTTGAACAACGCCTACGCTGAGCCACGCCATCCTAACCACTCTCTTTCACCCTTCTGACAAGATAATTGGCAAAGTTATGAGAAGCTCTGGCCACGGTAGTTTAGGCTGCCTGTCATGTTCATCGCGATGCCTTTATGTGGATGGGATTAGAATCGTTTGAATGAAAGTGGATCGTTTGGACGTTAAAATTTCATTTTAAACGTTTCCATGGATACAACGTTTACTGAAAACATTCAGCAATATAAATTACTTTATGAATGAGATTTTTATGTTCTTTTTATGACGAAGAACTATCGTAATACTGTTGTAGGTCAAGTAGGTATCTAACATTAGGAAATTATTCAATACCTAAATGTTTGAATGAAAATGGCTCCGGGAGGGGAAGTACGAGGCATCTTGATACGAACAAATCTCAAAATCATTACAAGCCAATAATACTTTTAGAACGATAATTGTTATTTTAATTATTATTAAGCAAATTATTTCTTATATGAAAGTAGGTGATTCCTCCCTTTTGGTTTATTATTTTCAATAATGAACCTTTGGAATCGACCAAGAAAATTAAAAAAAAAAAATTGTAGACTCTTCAGACAGTTCTACTCAGCATACTCGTAAATTCGGAATTGGTGAATCCCGAATTGGGACGGTATTTCCCCCGTGCTCTCTTTCCGGTCAGCAAGTCGGTAGGTAAACAGAAAACCTCGCAAGTCAACACAAATATTTTTGTTTACGCCGAACTGGCACAGCGGGGACCCCATTTGGGTTAACCCTGGACTTAAACCCTGTACATTTACTTCCTTTCATTATTCCATATCTGTCCTCAACCTACTCCTTCGTTATGAGCATCCAAAACCCTATCAGTTCATCAGCCAAGTGAGGAGATCTTGTCGAAGAACATTATTTTTTTAAATGGAACATGTTTTAGCCGTGAAGGTGACGAAATTGTGTTACGAAAAGGCTGTAAATTATTCTACAAAGGTTTAGTATTTCTCTGTACAGATGACTCGTCTGCAAAGAACACCTTTGCCATTCTCACTACCTACCAATTTTGGTACCAACTACCTACTACCCATACCTACAGGGAGTTGGGTTTCTTTCATATGGAAATTTGAATACTTGTTGCTACATTCATTCGTTCAAGCGTCTGCACTGTGGAGCTGACCTAACCAAAAAGACAACACCCTTCATTTCAGACGATATCTTCAGACTCCTCATTTTACCTGACATTTCCATGTTTCCCAGGTGCGTAGCAACCCTGACATAGCATGACTGACTTCAACCTTGAGAAAACTCCAGCCTAAAGTCTTTCTTCTCGCCCATTCCTGCTCTGGAGGGGTACCTGCCTTCTTCCCACTTTCCTTCCTGAGGGAAACCCATTTGTCCCGGCCGTTTTCCGGGATATTACCCTAATGGAAAATGCCTTAAAACAAGGAAGGAAAATCCACCCTTCTCCCGCCATCACCTTTTCCTTTCGAGAGTGTTTCCTTTTTAGACCTCAATAAATATCTCGGCGAGAATTAATTAAAATCTCCTCCTCAGGTTCTCTCGGAGTTATTGGGGCGAGCTCTATTAGCAGGAGTGCATAAACACGTCAGCCGCAGTTGGGTTCAGGCAGAAACGGGGGAAGTCTCTGTTAATCTTTATTTCTTTCGTGTCGACGGCGGGGAAAAACGGTTTTTAAGACCTTCGATAGGAACAACCTCGCCTAGTAAAACACTCGTTTCTCAGTTTTACAAACTCAAACGAGTTGTAAATTTGCAGTGCAAGTTCAGCTGCCCCCCAACATTCCCATGGGCAATATCTATAATCTTCAAGTCTAGAGACGTATTATGGATGGAAATTCTGTCGAGCGGAGATCTCTGTACTTCTATAATAAATACAAGTAGGTCAGGCATAAATACGAGTAGGTCAGGCACTGAATAGGTATGTAGTTTTTATGAGAATGTGTGGGACTCGAAATTATATCGATTTATAATTTTTCCATCGAGCCTGTCTAGTAGAGCTTGCAGGATTGTTCTCGAGCCTATTTTCATCCTTGGTTGATGGTTTGAACCTGTATACATTTATATACATTATTTTTATTGGGATTAGTTTCGATCTCGCGTCACAATGTTGAATTGTTGAAACAACAATTTCATAACAACACACATAACACATAAGTCACATTTCATAACAATAGGAAGAACTCGTTACACTCAACACAACAGAGAGCTTACAGTTACACAATAGTTTAACATTTTTCTATATAGATCACTCGTCTGCAAAGCCACCAACCATCCAACATGAAGAAAAACATCGATCGCATTTCGGTCAGCGATAATTTGAACGGAGATTAAGCCTATTTTGCGATTCACACTCGTGTTTCTGTTTTATCGTACGTCCAACCCTTAAATTCTCGTAGGGAGCGAACGGTTTATCCTACAGGGCTCAGCGTGGTCTCAAAAAATTCTGAAAATTGTATACTATCTTAAATTGATGGAAAAACAATACTTTTGTGTCAAAATTTTTTGAGTTAGGGCGTTTTCAAAATTTCGAAATTTGTTTTTCAACCCTTAGAAGAGACCTACATCAACCAAAATCTTCGGGGCACAACTAGACCCCAATTAGAGTAAATGCTAAGTGGGGAAAGTGCCGCGTACGGCGTACGGCGGACGGACGGTCAATTTTTTTTCGTAGTCAGGAGGAACATCTCTGTATTGTAGATGGCCAGGGCCAGGGCATGGTCTTGTAGCCACCCGGTTACTCTTCTCATAGCTACAGGTAGTACTGTACCTGTAACAGGTGTAACATTAAAACATAATATTATATATTTATATTTTTTTATATTTATTTCTTTTGAAGAGAGAACATTTTAGAAGTAAAAAGTTGGACAAGGACAAGTAGTTGTCGAAACGTAAGGGATTTCTCAAAAGTTCAAAATGAGTTGCCAAAAGTTCATTTATGTTTATTTATGAAAATGAAAAGTTGATCAAGAAATAAAGCTCTTTTAGATTGAGAGAAGCAGCTTTCTATACAATAATAAATTGGAGAGTAGCGATGTTAACAATCGTTAGAAAATACCAGGTTCTTTCACAGTGGTTATCAGTATAATTGGACTATCAATTTTTCATCTGCCAACTGAGGGAAGATTTATTTTGTTGTTCGAATATAAAAAGATGAAGCGATTGTTCAGAGGAAGAGATTATGTTTATTGTTGAAACGAAATAAAAGAGGAAAATATTGGGGTTTACACAAAAAAGATTGTCTGTGATGGACGATGAAGAGTGAAGGAGTGAACAATACCTCGTAATCAATCAGCGCCTTCATTTCGGTCGGGAGGACCGTGGCGAGGGAGGCAATAAGGAATCGTGAATAACTCGAATTTATCGTTAAAATGGGCATCGAGTGAAATTTACAGCGGTAGTAACGAGAGGGGGGTAAAAGAAGAAAATTGGTAGATTGGATGCAGTTAATCGATTTTTTCTCCCCACAAATCGGTAGGGGGTGCATTTCCTCGGAGGTTCTCAGGAGAAAGCGGTTTTTCCCTTCAGAAAGAGGGTTCAGAAAAAGGGTGTCTTGTTCCCGATATTAGGAAAACCAGCGGGGGATACCTGAAACTCCATTAGGTTTTTTTGTCGAATTAATTTTCTTTTTTTTTCGGATACAACCCCTTCAATTCGGGTCTCTCATTAAAACTACGGGTCGAGGTGGGAATAAAAGGGTGGGATAAGTTCTCCTTATTAATGGGGGAATCGATGGTTTGAGACTGTTTCGGGAGATAAATAATTTCCATATTCCGAGCATCGTAGAAGGAGGAAGGTCTTCCAAGTATTTGGGCAAATTAATGTTTTGATCCCTCACAATACTTTTTAAATATTAACCGATAAAGCTCGTTAACCCATACGTCGTTTTAATATTGTAAAAAACTTAACAGGTTTATACTCAGAGCTCAACACTTTTAATGAATTCAAAACCCGTTCTTCAATACTGTTGTTTTAGATACAAAAAATCCTCCTAGTAACAAGTAACTTCTCTACACTACTCCGTCCTCTTCTGAACCAACAAACTTCAATGCTGATAGTGGAGCTATTCTTTCAGTATCGTCCGAGTTCCATACCATCTCTGAAATCAGCTGCAGTCCATTCCTCGTCTTCAGGTGGTAGACCCAGACCTTGTTGCCTCGATTCCACTCGGATCGTTTGGGTCCAACGTTCTTTTCCTGTAGCAACACTTCCAACATTCAATCCAGTGATCACTGGCAACTGGCGTATCTTCTCTGGCTGTATTGTAGGAGTGTAGGAGGTTCCCTTCAGTTTCATTCTCACTCCTTCAGTTGGTGATCGCCCAACAGTATATCCCCATACCTTACTTCTCATGTTGTCCTGTTTCATTGACTGAGATGCCTCGTTTTCACTGTCGTTTATAATTTGGATTCCAGCCACTTCCCCTTGCAGCACTGCAGTGAAGCTATTTCTTATTCCGAAAAGGGTCTCATTCTGCTCCTCAGCATCTTTCGCAGACTTTGAGCTCTCCAAGCAGGCGCTCCCCTGTTTTTCCTTCCTCTTTCTGGGTTCCTCATTCCGAGGCCATGGAGCTGAACACTGGTAACTCTTGTGACCTGTCTTTCTACATCTGTAACATTCCACACCAGCCCAATTGGCGAGTCCAGTCAGAAGCGCCCTGCGTTTTTGCAACCCAACTGCCCGATAAACGATCCCGGGTTTCACCACTTCTGGAATGCCCTCTTCCACATTAACTGCAGGTGCTCGTTCCAAGATCCCAGATGCTCTTATAAGGTTGGACTCTGCTTGAATTGCATACCTGACAGTTTCTCGTAGTGTAGTGGTTGGATACGCTATTACCAGTTTTCTCAATTCGACATCTCTCAGGCCATCACAAAACTGTTGCAAAGTCATTGCGTCAACTACAGCAGCAGACGCTCCAGTGAAAGCTTTTGACGCTAGTGTCTCTAAGTCAGCAGCAAAAGCAGCAATAGTCTCTTCACTGCCTTGCCTTCTCATTCGTAGCTGATGGATGAACAGATGTTCCTGGCCCTTGGTGCCGCACCTACTATCTAAAGCTTGAACCAGCTCGTCTCAAGTCGCATTGAGTCCCAACCGAGCTACAATAGCTAGAGCTTGTCCCTGCAGTGCCGCTATTAGCTAGGTAGTTTGCTCACAACTCGTCCACGCATTAGCTCGGCTGATCACTTGAAATTTATAGTAATAGTCGCTCCATTCTTGCGTTCCATCAAATGACCCCAATTTGACTTTCATTGATTTTTGGATTTCTGTTCTCGCCAAATTATCTCTTTGCATTTGGGTGACAAGTTCCAACAAAGTGCTAATATGCCGGCGCAATTCTGCTGCTTCTATTTGCCAACCTTCACACTCACCTCTCTCTCTCAAAGGTGTTTGACCACGACGACTGGGTATTGGCGAAACTGCTCTTCCAACTTCGCATCTATTTCGCATCCTTTCTTCTCCTTCATAAGATGTCATTTTCAATATGGTGTGATAGAGAATAACAAAATTTATTAACTTACGATCCGATCGCCTGGTTTCGAACACTTCTGACACCAACTTAACAGGTTTATACTCAGAGCTCAACACTTTTAATGAATTCAAAACCCGTTCTTCAATACTGTTGTTTTAGATACAAAAAATCCTCCTAGTAACAAGTAACTTCTCTACAATATAATCAACTTTAGTTCTGTGGTGAACCACTATTTATTATAGTATTTTGGCAATAAAAATAGCGAGAGAGGTCCAGGCAAAATAGGAGGAGCCATCCCCTTCAGGGAGAACCCTTGCAGGGTAGGTAGAGGGTTACCTCAAGTGGGGACTCACCCCCTCTCACAGCTACCCCTTCGTTATAAGGGCGTACTCCTGCCCCTGAGGCACCATTCAAAAAGTTACAGTAGAGCCTTCAGCCAGTTACAAACCGCCTATTCTGCCAGTATCTTGATCGAAGTATTTTCTGAAAAAGTTGAAGTTATTCTTTCAAGATTTCCCAAGTCAAATCTTTGCGTACTCCAAACCTTATAAGACTACTTTCTACCCTTTTGATCAAAATTCCTCTATTACTATTTACTGGAAGGAAATGCTGATGTCCTTTTGATTCTGATCGCTATCCGACCAGTAAATAGTAATTTTCTCAAGTAAATTCAATTTTAAACACTTGAGGTTGAAATGAGACGTCGTTAACCAGTCAACGGTCGGTAGTTATCTAGTAGTAGCTCCAAATTGGAATGCTGACGTCACTTGACTGCTCGCTACCAATTTGAATGCATTAATATATAGTCAGTAAAATCGTGCAGGGTTGTAAGTAGTCCAGTAGGGGAGGAGTAACAAAATTGTCCCGAGTAAAATTGTGTTCCCTTGGAGTCAGAACAAGTTCCATGGCATTTTACGAAACGTACATGCAAATAACTATTTAAAATTTGGTATCGTTAAAGATTTTCAAACACAATATTATGATTACGATGATTTTCAATGACAAAAATTAGTTTTTTTTAAATCAACTAATTATGAGTTATTTTGTTCAACTGTGTTATTTTCTCAAATTAACGTTTCTCCCAAATTTTTAAATTAATTTTTTTACCCCAGTTTTGGTTTCTCTTATCTCTACTATAATAATAATAATCATAAGCCAAAAAATTACAGCCTTCATATGAGCTGTAACTTTGTATTTAGGCTGCCCATATTAAAGCCATCATTCAACTACTATCATAGGGGACCATCCACACGTCAACCCGCACGATATCTGAATATTATTTGAAAATGTAGAAGTTTTGGCTGTAACACGGAAATATACTTTTGCGCATGCGCAGAGGCTACCATCAGTCTTGGGCGATGATTTTCATAAGGGACCATTTGCACACCAACCCGCACAATCCCTGAAAATTTCATCAGGATTTTTCAGAATCGTAGAAGTTATGGCTGTGGCAAGGATTTCATGACAGACACACTCACAGACAGACACACAGAAACGGAACCAAAACTGTTCAGGAAGGTCTGAAACGAAAAACACGAGTGGAAATTTTGATTTTGGAGACATTTTTTTTCACCTTGAAATGTGTAAACGAAGCTTCCGCTACCTTGGTAGATTCGGAAGAAATAATAGTATTTCGAATATACCTACCATGTTATCATACATGTACTACTCCGTACGTACCACAAATAAAATCCTTAAAAACACGTTTTAATATATTATATTAAAACGTGTTTTTAAGGATTTTATTTGTGGTACCAATAATTAAATATTTGAAATATTAAATAATTGTATTGTATTTGTATTAAATAATAATTATTGTATTGTATAATAATTAATTAATTAATTTAATAATTATTAAATAAAATTCATTTAATAATATTTATTTAATTAATAATAATTTTAAATTAAATTTAAATTTTAAATTAAATAAATTAAATTTTAAATTAAATAATAATAATTTAATAATATTATTTAATTATTAAATTAAAATTAATTTAATAATAATTAATATAATAATTAATAGTAATTGTATTGTATTTGTATTAAATAATTGTAAATAATTAAAAATTGTATTTGTGGTAGGTACGGAGTAGTACATGTATGATAACATGGCATATTCGAAATCAACAAAATTTCCTGTAATGGGACACGAAAACCTCTAAGTCTCACTTTGCGACAGACTGACAGACATGAAACCGAAATTTTTCAAAAACGCACTATAGCTCGCAATGCAAGTAAAAATTTCGATTTTGGAGGATCCCGTTTTTTGACCTGTTCCAGGAATACAAAGATTTCCCACACAATTTTTCACATGATTATTTTCGTATAATCTTCGTAACCAACCCCAGGATAGAAATGTGTGTTCGGAGTTCAGTGGAGATATTCGGATTGTATATCTTCAAGGAACTACTTACAACCTCTCAACCCTAACGACGTAGTTAAATGGGCAGATGATCGTAAAGAGCGTAGAGAGCCTTTTCGTGCTATCGTGGTCAGATGGCCACGTTTATGTTTCCGTTGTTTCGAAACAGTTCAACTCACAATCAGTATTCATCCGAAGAACTCTGAATACAAAACGGGTTATTAGTCGATATCTAACCAGTGAGGATCAGTCTCAAAAAATCCAAAATAGTGCAAAAATATCGGTTTTGGTCAGGATTTTCAAAAATTGGAGTTCGGAGTGTCGTGAAATTTGTTCAAATAATTCACAGAACTTCTATAAGTACAGCATAGCAATATTAAAAAACAAATGCCAGTATTTTCAAAAATCTTAAGACGAAATTTTATTGAAGAAGTGGTTATAGTGTGATAAATTTGTAATAAGCCGAGTTCTATACATACGGGTGATCTGTACAGTAACCTAAAAAATCATTGTGTAATAATTTGCATAGTTTTGTCCTAGCTGGCACGCCTCTGTTATGATTGGCTCACTGAGGAGAGTCTCTTATATCAATTACCCTTTTCTCGTTTCACTCAGCGTCACTAGGAAATTACGATCCTCTGAGACCAAATCAAGTCGCTGACACGTTTGTACATAAAATGTTCTTTATTGAAACGACTTTATATTGATAACTTTGTAATTTTTCTTGAAACGCTTCTCTGTATAATGTATGCCATGACATGTTTTTCCCCAATTCTTTATGATTTCAACTTTCTCATATTGACAGTGAATTTGCTGCAAAACCATGTGGAAATTTTACAGGAGTAATAAAAACTTCAACATTTACGCACTATTATGAAGGGAACCCTTGAATTTTCGCCGCAATATAAATATATATTTAATATATTTTTATTTTTCTGAAAATTTAAGTGTTCCCTTCATAATAATGATGAACCCTGAAGCTTTTATTGTCTCCTGTAAAATTTCATGAAAAAGACTTACATGGTTTTGCGAATTCACTGTCGACATATTGTGTAACTTTCTGATTCTGATAGAGCTATTAGCTTCGATCGTAGGTTGAAATAAGACACGTTTACTTTTAATTTGATTTATTATAATTTCATGAGGCTCTTCTAGTGCAATATTTGATTGAGTTTCTCATAATCTTGATAGTCTTCCGCTACTACAAGACTCGAACATTACCCAGATTACCTTGTGGTGGATCCACACTGTTAGGTAAGTTCAGTTGAGTATAGAAATACACCTTACACTAGATATGATTTCTACTCTGCCTTCATCCCAATCCTATTTCAGCTCATAATTGGATCAATCTATAAACTATTAGGACACATTTTAATATTGATTTTTATAATGGACCAGTATAGATTATCCTGAACCTTCGTATCTTCATATTTATGGAATTCGGAGATCCACCAGGTTTCCAAAATTAACTTCCCTCGACACTCCAAATAATTTTTAATATTTCGAGAAATTATGATGTGCGAAATGGGGTCTACCAGGAAACAATAACTTCGTGCCGCTGTTACTGTCTGGTTGAATCGGCTCTGAAAATCGTCTTTTCGAAAACGAGCGACATTTGTTTTCGGCCAGTGACAAGAAGATGTGACGCACCCGGACAAATCGCGCCTCGAACTAAAATTAAGAACCCATAACTCACTTTAGATGACGTCTGAGAGTGGGAACCGCCGCGTGGGCACGTTTTTAAACAACGGGGGAAAAAGACGCGTTTTCGAAGTAACAAGGCTGAAACAAGGAGGAAGCGGGAGTGATTTAGAGAAAAAACTGCGATCTAAATCACTGGGTGGCAGGTTGGTTTTGGTATTTCAGGGGAGAAAATATACTGCCAGGTCTAGAGGTGGTATTCGGAGTTGACCCTTTTTTCTCTGGTCCCGGATTCTCTTCGACAGGTGGGCGCCAGAAATACGTCAATCAGGCGAGTCAATTGGATCTCTGCTAGTTGGAGAGGCTTGCAGTAAAATAACTTTGTTGCCCAACGGGATGAATCCGAACGGTAAATGCTTCAAGGATTGCGAAGGCTTTCTTCACATAAGGACAATGGTCCCCATGAATTTCATTGCTCCCTAAATTTTTTTATGAATTGGACAGTGAGATGGATAGTTAGAATGAATGAGACAAAGTCAGTGCATGTTGATTTCACGAATAAAATGATCATATGTGCCAGCCTTTCTCGATAACAAGGTGATACCGTCATACTGTATGTCAATGAAGCGAAATATTTTGGAATGACGCTGGATGCCAAACTGAGGTTTTTGGGCGGGGTTGGGAACCCTTTTTTGGAAATCGCAATTTTGGGTTGTCTCTGTCTTACGCTTTAATGAATAATTTAATCAGGGGTTTCAATGGTGATTTGAATTTCAGGAAACAAAGGACCCTGCTGGTCACATTCAGCGTTTTTCAGGATGGATTCCCTAGTTAACAGAACTGCTGTAAGGAGAATCAACTAGGTGGGCGGAATTTGGTACACCTACCCAACGCCGATTTTTCTACAATTTGGATATAATATACCAAATTTGCTCGAATTTGGAGACTATTTGGGGATATTTGAGCATTCCAAGGTGAATTTTGTGATGCAATTGGACAAAATTGGGGATTAACCCACGATAAAAGATAAAATTGAAATGAAAATCTCGGAATATTACTCCCCAGGCTAGAGGCAGAGTGAATGAGAAAAAAACAAAAATTCAAACAAAATGTACTTGTTTATTACAAGAAATTAAATTTTAAATTTTCTCAGGGCTCACAGATAAAACACGGTATCGTTACTAAAATTTTCCGAACTTAATTCTAAGTCCTAGAGAGCTTATGACTAGTAAGTACGTTGGACCTAACCTATTCAGAGTGAGGTACATATAATTATATCTTATACTATTACTCATAGTTCCGACGGCCGTGGAATTATTAGATAGGTTCGGAAGGAACAGTTTAGAATAAATTTTCGGTAGGTATGTATAAGGAAAGGAAGGAAAGGATTCTCCGTGGATTCTCATGTGATGGCGTCCAACCGGAGCACGTTTTGCGAAATTCAACTAAAGTACTGGAGATTTCCAACTTGGTCTGTAGGTAGTTCACTTCCCTGCAGTTATGCAACTTCCCTCCAGTTATGATTGTAAATCATACAATATGAAATTTTATAAGTGGACGGGAGCGAGAATAGCTAAGAAGGCAGAACGCAAAACGAAAAATGGACGAGAGCGAGAGCATCGAAGAACAAAAGATGGCCACACGCCTTTCCCCGCGCAGGCGTATTTCCTCCTTAAATTTACCGTATTTCCTGTTAAATTTTCCGGAATTAATAAAATTTCCAGGAAAATTTTAAATATTGGAGAAAAAACATATGCCGACATGTGTGCCTGAAAATGGTTTGAGATTCGGCGAGGTTGGTACGGAATTATGAGATGTTGGTAGGCATTGGCTGAACTTTCCCGATACCGCTGGAATTCAAACGTGGCGGAAAGTTTGAAATATTATTCACGGCACAATTTTATTCAATTTTATCAGTGTTTTTCGTTGTTCAAGTGACTTGAATAGAAGTGTCGTTTAGAGTGACATTGATGTATGCAAGAGGGTGTGAATCCGCCCCATCCAGAACTAGAACCTCCTTGATCAAACTCTTAACAAGATTCTCCCGTTTTATGGACCGATACGGTCTCATTAGAATCGCCCAAAGCTCCCTCTTAATGAAAAAACTGTGACTCACTCCCACAGTAGGATCCGGAAGCCCTGCTGAGGAGTTAGTCTGACTCAGAATCCCGACAATGGGGGTGTATAATATCTGCCATTCTACCGGTCTTAGAGCTCTAAGAACTACTTACACCACTCATACGGCCCATCGATACCTCCGGATTTAATATCATGAGCTCGTTTTGCGGCTGCTATCGTATTCTGAGGGGCATTGCGTTTAGTGTGATTCACATTGGAGGGTCGAGTTCCTACTTGCACTTGGGGGTACACTCGCTACGAAAAATATCTCAAAGATGTCTCAAAGCGGGACTAAACAGATCGCCTCATCTCATAGTTTGGGTCTTTGCCTTATTTGATATTTATGTCTTAGATAAATCACTCGATGGGTATCACACCATAGATATTACAGATTCGAGCTCTAAATCAGAGCCCGTATCTGGTTATAAAGAGGTAAAGCAAATTATTACACAACAGTTTATTATTTTCCTGTATAGATCTACCATCTGCTAAGAACAAGGTTGTCCATTAATTAGATTAAACGACCCAGGACTCAGCCCGAAGTAATATGTTGAACGGTTCCGGGCTGAGCTCCAACTTGGGAGAAAAGGAGGTAATTTATTAATGGGTTTGATTCCCACTTAACCTGAAGCACGGACCCTTCCAGGTATCTTACGAGATCCAACTCCACCTATGGATCTCAAAGATTTTCTCATCTACCTGCCAGAAGAAAACGCTGTAAATTATTACACAATGGTTTATTATTTTTCTATGTAGATCACTCGTCTACAAAGCCAACAACCATCCAACATGAAGAAAAACATCGATCGCACATTGGTCATCTAAAATTTGAACGGAGATGAGGCCTCTTTTGCGATTCACACTCGTGTTTCTGATTTATCGCAAGTCCAACCCTTAAATTCTCGTATGGGGCGAACGGTTTGTCCTACAGAGCTCCACGGGGTCTCAAAAAATTCTAAAAATTCTATACTATGTTAAATCGATGGAAAAGCAATACCCTCATATCAAAATTTTTTGATTAGGGCGTTTTCAAAATTTCTAAATTCATTTTTTGACCCTTAGAAAAACTTACATCAACCAAAATCTTCTGGGCACAACTAGACCCTTAATGGAGCCTACATACCAAATTTCATCAAAATCGGTCAATGCTAAGTGGGAAAGGTACGGCAGACGGACGGCCAAATTTTTATTCGATATTTGGATTCTACGTACCTTGAAACGTAAACAAACAAATTTTGAGGGGGTATTAAACAAATTTTTATTCTTGGTCGATTCCAAAGGTTCATAATTGAAAATAATAAACCAAAAACGTGTGCCAAGTGGGTGTGGCACATAGCTTCTTCGTATCCGTAACTCGACTGTATAGATGATCCAGTGCATAGTAGTATCTCAAAACATCAATCTCTAAGTACCTTCCACTACCCTCATAGGGGACCATCTACTCGCTAATCTGAACAATCCCTGAAAATTTCATCGAAATCGGATACACGTCAACCAACATGTGCGGCGTACTGACCACGAAATAAATAAGTTATTCGGGGAAAGAGATGTGGTGCACGTCATCCGAGTCGGACGACTTCATATCATACGAATAAAGAATAACGAGATCCCAAAGAAAATGCTAAACGAGAGACTTTACAGCACTCGAGGGCTAGGAAGACCAACTTACGGTGGGCCGATGGAGTCTCATTAGTAGGGACGGCACGATACTCCAAAGTATCGATACTCCTTTCGATACGATATTTCTCAGGAAGTATCGATATCCAATATCTTTTCTTCACCGATATTATTAAATTCGATACTTCGATAATATCGGCTAAAAGTATCGATACTATCGATATTTCAAATTAATCCACTGATGATTTTGCAAACCAAATAAAAACCCCATTAATTAAGAATTATACAAATATTAACCTTATAAATATATGAATGAAAGTCAATAATTTAAAATGTAATAAAAAGTCAGTAATAATTTAAAATGTTATAAAATTCAATCATTTAAAATTTAATGAAAATAGATGATACATTGTATATTTATTCCAATTTATTTATTCCATCTCTCTTCAATGGAATGTTTTTTTTTCTTCCACTACAAATGGAAAGGATCAAGTAATAAATCAGTTACAATACAAATATTTTTATTATCGAATCATAAAAACCAAAGTGAGTAAAGTTGAATAACTACTTGAATTTAACTTTTTGAACTTGAATTTAAAAAAGTCAATAAAAAAATTGTTCTGAATCGAAAAGTAAAACAATGTTCACAAGGAACTCGAACTGTTCAGGAAACCCAGCTAATGAAAAACGCAAACGCAAAGTTACCTATGTAAAGTTTTTGAATATCGATGAAGGATATTTAGAAGCGATAAATATATCGTTTCAATTGATACTATTATGAAGATTTTGAGTATTATTCTGTGGCAGACAAAATATGGTAGGTATTTTCTTTGAAGCTCTCAATATTTGGTATTTTTCACCAGTCTACTTTGGCAAAATTATCGATAATATTTTCAAGAAAGTATCGATACCTCCGATATTTTAGGTAAAAATTTCGATACCAGTATATTGCTATGAGTTTTACATCAAAAGTATCGATACCTACCAAAAAAGTATCGATACTCCAATATGTCGGTGGTATCATGCCGTACCTACTCATTAGACGCTCGGACCATCTTGGGTGCAAATAAAAATGACTGGAAGACCACAGCACAGAACCGGAGTGTCTACAAAAATTTGTTGAACGAGGCCTTGATCCCACGTGGATTGTCGCGCCACTAAAGAAGAAGAAGACGGATTGAGTTACGAACAGAATTTCTGGTTTTTACGCTTTAATTTTGATAAGGTCCCTTATGAATTGCACCGCTCTAGTGTTATTTGGAAGTCAGGAGGCTCTTAAGTGGCCGAACTCGGCAAAATTTCATAAAACATGCACGAAAGGCCTAAGTGGAGCGAAAACTTGTCCAAAGCCCAAAATGAGTTGGTTGTCACAATTACCAAGTAAAACGAGGAGTTGCGAGCAGATCGGCGGACCTCAGGTGGGAACGTGGAAAGTGCGTAATATTGGCGGGGGAAGGAGAAGGTGGGGAGAGGAGGTAATGAAGGAGTGGGGGAAATTAGGGGATGGGAAAATGGAGGGGAGAGCTCGGCTTATTATTATTTGAGGGCAGAGGAAATTGGGCGGTTGCATTTGTGAGCACCTTCACGTTTTCCCTCACATCGCACCTACACATCTTGCTTTATGCTCCCCTTTTCGGCTAACATTACCTCACACACTTTACCTTCTGCTCGCAGCCTTATAATGAACGCTAAAGCGTTATAGAAGTTTGCTTTGCAGCTTCATTATCAACAATTTGTTTCTAATATATTCTGTAGTAACATGTGTGCGGGTGATTTCGTAAACTACACCACATAAATATTATAATATAAAAACGCTGCAAATTATTTCACAAAGGTTTTTTATTCTCCTGTATAGATCACTCATCTGCAAAGATCACAGCTTTGCCATAGTCACTATTTATTAACTTTTTCTTTTATCTACCAACCATAGGTACCTACTACCTACGAGAGTTTTAGAGCTAGGGCATATTTGAGAATTTCAACCCAATAGAATTTTTGAGACCACCCAGAAAGTATAGGACAAACCGTTCGCTCTCTACGAGAAGTTACGATGAATCAGAAACACGAGTGTGAATCGCAAAAGAGGTCTAATCTCCGTTCAAATTTTAGCTGACCAAAATGCGATCGCTTTCGTTTTTTAGGACGTCCCACAGTAAGACTTGGGCGTCCTTATGCGATCGATCTGGGGTGAAGGAAGACAACACTCAACAGAAAAAAAAAATAACAACACAGTAATCCGTTTTAGACCATTCTGAATCCAAATCCGCGAAAAAAACCATAGGTGTATGTCTGTGTGTGTGTGTGTGTGTGTATGTGTGTAGGTGTGTGTGTATGTGTGTGTGTAACAAAATCTTGTGTACTCTGCACAGGCCTTAGTTCTCAACCGATTTTCCTGGTTCTTTTTTTGTTCGTCGCGGAAAACTATCTAGTTGTGTGCTACGGCGCCGGAATTTTGGATTTTGCTTTTTAAGAGGGGAAAAAGGGGGGTTAATGCTTAAAAAACGTGCGTTTGCGTGCATAATCTTGTAAACTCTGCCCAGGCCTCAATTTCCAACCGATTTGCGTGTTTCTTTTTTTGTTTGACTCAAATAGCTTCCGAGTTGTACATGATTTTACCAGAGTACCAAAATTCGCAAGGGGAGGGGGTGAGTGGGGGGATAATATTCACAAAATATCCGATTTTTCAATATTTTGGTTCCTTTACTGCTTACTAATTGTACCCAAGCTTTGAAATTGAGGAAAAATTCTCATTATACCTCCGAATTTTCATGATCTATTCTCTGTACCACCATGGAACTAATAGTGGTGCCACCATGGTGCCATGATGCCATAAACCGCTTATTTCGTGGTTTTTTTTTTGTGTTTCACCTTGAATACGGATGTGAACTTCGACGGACTGCCTACTAAAACTAACAGATGAAAGTTCAATGTTTCGACGTATTTCCGCTTTGGTGCCAGACCGGCACCATTGTTGGCGTTGGGGAGGTGGGGGGGGGGGGGGGGGTGAACTCGAATTCGCATGTTGGGTATCGTAGATCATGGATTTTAAAATGCTCTTCAGATTCGAGGCTCCCATGCCGCTAGAAATGTTAAGGTGAATAATTGTGGGGGGAGGGGGTCAGTATTTCTTGCCTAAAGTAATAAATAAATTACATCGAGTGAAACAGTTTTATTTCACCTAGAATACGGATGTGAACCTCGACGGACTACCTACTAAAACTAATAGATGAAGGATCAATGTTACGACGTATTTCCGCTTTGGTGCCAGACTGGCACCATTGTTGGCGCTGGGAAGGTGGTGGTGGGGGGGGGGGGTGAACTCGAATTCGCATGTTGGGTGTCGTAGATCATGGATTTAAAAATGCTCTGCAGATTCGAGGCTCCCATGCCGCTAGAAATGTTATGGTGGATAAAGTGAGGGGGGGGGGGGGTCACTATTTCTTGCCTAAAGTAATGAATAAATTACATCGAGTGAAACAGTTTTATCGCTTACCAACTGGTTTAAATGATCTAATGCTTATCCAATGATCCCCTGGAATGCATGCATTACTAAACAATATGTTTAAGAGTTGAACTCAGTTTTGCGTCCTTAGCAAATTTTCCGTAGAGTTCAAAAATGACAAAATTGCCCTGCTCGCAACCATGATCAACTTTGTTTGGTTTATTATTTTCAATAATGAACCTTTAGAATCGACCAAGAAACTATTTTCTTAACCCCCCATGCCCTCATTATTTGTTGTTTTACGTTTCAAGGTACGTACAATCCAAAAATCGAGTTAAAATTTGGCCGTCCATCCGCCGTACGCCGTACGCGGCATTTTCCTCACAGATAGTATTGAATCACAGCTTTGCCATAGTTACTATTTATTTATTATTATTACCTACCGACCGGAGGTACCTACTACCTACGAGAGTTTTAAAGCTAGGGCATTTTTGAAAATTTCAACCCTTAATTTCCATTTCTTCCGCGAAGCTTTGGGTATTCGTAGGGAGCGAACGGACTGTCCTACAAAGCTCTGGGTGGTCTCAAAAAATTCTAAAAATTCAATGATATTTAAAATTGGTAAAATTTAATTATTTAATAATTGTTTTTCTTGGTCGATTCCAAAGGTTCATTTTTGAAAATAATAAACCAAAATACCTACATTTTGTACCGGTATTTTAAAACCTATTAGATAAGAGATAAATAGAGGCATTTTGAATTTTGCGGATTCCAGTAGCTCACAACTCATCTAAATCAGCCAATGGATTCCAGGATATTAGGGCTGAATGTAATTGAAAATGTATAGGGATAAATTATAATATTTCTATCCTGTATCCAGGATCCAGATTTATCCAGTGTAAATGATAGGTAATATTTATCCAGAGTTTTCAAAACTCCCTAGAGACGATTTTTATGATTTTTTTGGCCCACAAAGCTCTGGTGGTTAAACGTTCGTTAATAAGGATAATTAATTTCCTAATTAATGAATATTCCAAGACTTTTTTTTTTCGTCAATTTAAGATAGTGTTCAATTTTTTGAAATGAGCAAAACCTTGATCTTCTGGGTGTCGTTATCATGTGTCGTTAAATGAGTAATAATTACTTTTGTAATAATAATAATAATAATAATAATAATTGTTAAATTTATCAGAACACATGTTAGCTATCCTCTGAACTTGCTTCGCAACCGTCTCACCTCACTTACCCCTGGTCCGAAGAAGGCCCTGAAGAAGCCGTCTTCTTCGCCGATGAGTGATCTCTTAGGGAAAAATAATGGAACGTTGTGTAATAAGTTGCAACTTTCTTTAAAACTTGAATAGTTTGAACGAGGTAAATGAAACAATAACTTTTAGTTCATTTTTCTGAACCTATCTACGTCACAGTCCAACTTACAAACCCAAGGCATAATATAGACAATGTCTCTACTAGGTCCACGGATGCTATGTTGGAAGAAGATGGATAGAGATTAGAAAGTTCTTACCAATCATGCTGTTGTGTTATTATTAATCCCTGAAAATTTTGTCGCAAGATAAAATGAAAATATATTTAAGTACAACAAGCATTTTCTATATACTTATTGAAAGAAGTATCTATGCTTGAAAGTATCGCTCGATACTTCTCGCAGTATCACCCATCCCCAGATCTACTACATGCATAGCAAAGGATAATATACAGTAAATTGACTTCATGGGGTTATTTCATGGACTTGAAGCGATCCTACTGAGGACTTATAAATGTCAGAGGAAATGATATGACGGACTATGCGGTAAAGTAAGCTTCACGACTACAGGATTACACGTTCACTTGACCTGAACAAACGCACTGAACCTGACTTAATAAAATTTACAAGGCTGAGCTAGTAAAGTGGCAAAATATATATGACTAGTTATTATTGAATATGGTAAAACACCAACACAATATCCAGCCCTTCATCCAAATCAAATTATAGTTTTTTAAGCTTTCATTGCAAGCCTAAGTCTTAAGTCTTGACCTATTTAGAATTTATGTATTTATTTATTTGTACAATGCAGTATTAACAGCCAATTACAATATTCAAACTGAACAATTTACAAAATATTTTATTTATATTAAGAACTCCCAGTATTGGATTCCTATAGTGGAGAGAGAAAACGATATCGGGTGACGTTGCCCATTATATTGGCTGGAGCAGTTGTGGCCACGATCTATTTGAAACCGCAACAGCAAATTACCTTCCCGCCCCCTTTCCTTCTCGATGTTTCTATTTAATGTCCGAGCAGACCGCCCTCGGACGCCATAATTTTAGCAATAATCCTCGGAGGTAGTTATCTTCTTGCTCGGGAAACGTGAGGTGGGGGGTCCCAACTAAGTAATACAAACTAATCTGCGGGAAAGGGGTAACTGATGGTCCCTCCAATTAGCCAACAACTAGCGGTCCTCTTCCGAAGCCTTACATAGAGACCTTGAACGACCTTTACCTTGTGGAGTAAAGGATATGCATAGAATTATTTATCGCCTGATTTTGAACCCTTGTCGTCCCTTAAGTTCATTTTGTAAGCTTCGTGATTGTGCAAACGCTGAAAACCTGAGACCTTTCAAAATTCAGGGGACATGAATGAGAGAGAAGACAGAAAACAGTCGTATTATACATAAGGTGTGTGAGGCATGAAAATAGGTAACAATTTAGGACTTAGAATTACAATATAGCCTGTCTGTCAGTCATTCTACAGGGAACCACCACTCAATTATCACCCAGCAAACTGGGATCGAAGTATCAATATTTTTGCCTTGAATCCCTACTTGGGGTTATTAAGAGTTATTAAAAGTTACATTACTCAATAGGTTCAGACATTTTATTAAGAATAACAAAAGGGCTGAATACTGGAGCGATACTCCTAAGCAGATACAAGGAAAGTAGTGATTACCAAGGAAAGAGCAAAATCTCTGCCATCAGCCTGCTGTCGCAGGCCTCCTCACTGGCCACTATGCCCCTTGAGATACCTAACTGAGTAACTACACAGCACTACACGCCGATGTGGCCCCTGGCTTCCCGAACTCCCTTACGCCACCTGGTTAGGTCACCCGCCTGAGACCTTCGCAATCCCACCACCCGGAGGTCCCTCAAGACATCATCAAGCCAGCGACTCCGAGGACGACGTCTTCTCACAGCATCATCCTCGGGGAGGCCTCCACTGACATGCGGTCGACATGTCCCAGTCATTGGATGCGCCTAGATTTGATGAATCGGACCATGTCTTCATGTTTAAATAATTCATCAATTTCTGCATTCTGTCTTGCTCTCCAACCTTGGCCCTCTCTGACCGCTCCATAGATCCTTCTTATAATCCTTCTCTCAAATATCCGCAGTCTAGCCTCATCTTCAGCCCGCATGGTCCAAGCCTACGATCCATAACACACCACAGGCCGCACTAGGGATCTATATAGCCTCATATCTTGAGGTACCACATCAACAAAATGTGCAAGGCCAGGGCAGTTGAATGCCGTCTCTCAGGCTTAGAACAGTAGAACTGACTCTTGACGAAGCAGAACGCCTACGTTGAAGTGCTCTTTTATAGCATTCATTTAAGGGTACCCTCATCCTGGCCGAAATTGCTCGGGAAACATCCGCAAAACTCAACCATTGTGTGAAAGGAGAGACAAAGTTTTTTTTTTACTTGTTTTATTGCATCAAGTTACAACTTATAAGTATATGTTATATACATTCTTCTGATATATAGTGGTGTACGTTAATAAACTAAGATAATTCACTTAGTTCTTATTGTCCTGAAATTTGCACTTCATGATGGTCACACTAAGTGGATTAGATCGTGTGGCTTGGTTCTCTTAAGTTCTCCAATTCTGGAAGCGCTGAATTATGTCTCGATTGCTCTGGGCTGTGCACCCCCACAGTTGTGCACCGTAAGTCCAGACGGGCTTTAGGACTTGCTTGTACAGTATGAGCTTATTGTGGACAGACAATTTTGATCGTTGGCCCATCAGCCAGTATATTTTTCTGCATTAAATCAAAAGCTCAGCTTTTTTCTTCTTGACGTGGGATTTCCACCTTAGTTTGGCATCCAGCGTCATTCCAAGATATTTCGCTTCATTGGTATACGGTATAACCTTGTTATCGAGAAAGGCTGGCACATAGTTGATCCTCTTATTTGTGAAATCAACGTGCACTGACTTAGTCTCATTCATTCTAACTCTCCATCTCACCGTCCAATCATGAATGCGGGAGATACAGAAATTTAGCCTGGTAACTGGTTCACTGTTTGTTTCCCCAGTCGCTATAATTGCAGTATCATCCGCAAACGTAGCGAGGATATTACCTCCTGTTTCTGGTAAGTCAGAAGTGTAAAGCAGGTACAGTAGTGGGCCCAGTACGCTGCCTTGCGGCACCCCAGCTTGTATTATTTTTGGCTCTGAAAAAGCACCATCCTGTCTTATACAAAAATATCTGCTGGATATGTAGGACTGCAAGAGTGTTGCGTAGGATTCTGGCAGCATTTCACGAAGGAGAGACAAAGTGAAAGAAGGAAATTGGAAATATTTCCGATTTTTTTGCGGATTTTTTTCTTCATAAATTTATTCGACCGTTTTCAAGCGCAACAAGATGTTACGCCCTGACAAACGCACTTTTGATTCTTCCACTCGCTAATGCCCTCAAAACGCTCCCCTCCAGCGTTTCCCCGCTGTTTGTTTTCGAACTAAACCGTCGAAAAAAGGGTTTTGAGGGGAAATTGATCAATGATTTGCATCCCCAACCGCTTCTAACTCGCCTACCAACGTTTTTAAAAAATACTCCGTCCATACCCTTCCTGACTCCAACCATTAGTCGCCCACTTCTACAAGTTTTCCCCCTCTTTTTTCCAGATACTATTGACAACCACTTGAGCGCTTCGTTAAAAGTTTTAAAACCGCGATCCTTTCCGCCAAAGCTCATCCGAGTAAGTTTTTCAACGTTGAAGTTGCTCAGACGGGAAAGTTTCAGCCATCTTGAGGTTGTGAGGGAATTTTCATGGTTCTATGAACCATCAAGCTTCATAAGCGTTATTATTGAAATCTAGCACGAGTATACATATACAGAATGACTGGTGAAGCCTCTGTCGAAAAAGACCTCGAAAATATCCTCTTGACTTTAAAAAAATATCATCAAGGTTTCAAAAATTAACCGCTAAGAAACAATTTTGCTGTGCTTTTGTCTTGAATCTTTTCAGTTCACAAATATTTCAACACACAATGCAGAGTTTTTGACCAATTCGCAATTGTTTCATTCAATTAAGTTTTAGTAGCCACATAAAAGTTAGAAGAGAACATAATTATTATTCGGAGCTCCGTTGTTCTGTAAGTTGGTTTCCAGCTTCAAATAGCAGAGGACATATCTTACGCAAACCCCCTTTGTTATGCACTCCATAACAATTATCGTGGTGTTGGAGTTTACTTGGGACAAAACTATTCGGCGCAATTAGAGTTCCAGACGGCGTACTACGCTGATTTCTCCAGTTGTGGGAGAATCCTCAATTTCTCTCGAGCTTCCAACTTGAGAGGAGAACATTCTTGAGCGCCCTTTCGCAGATAAATTTTCCATGTTTTCTCTTCTGGGGACAATGCGATTCTAGGATGTTGGTGGATGCACTACAGAAGTGTGTTTTATATAATTACGTGTCGTGAGCATGAACTTGTCAGGGCAGACTTGTAGATTTTTGGGGCCCATAGTCTAGTATGATTCTGAAATGAGAGATGGCGCTAGTGTCGCCCCATACTTTCATCCGGCTTATCTTAGCTTGGAAGTACATTATTTTCAAATCTAACCATATGAATGCAATCAGAACAAGCCAATCTTAAGCGCCATCATCTAACATGTTACAAAAAATAACATTAAAAAAAAATTTTTTTTTGAAAATTTTAATTAATAATTGAAGTACTTATGTGCTTAATTAAAAAAATTCGAAAACAGCCGGTGTTTGGAAACTATTCTAGTGTACGATGGAATTATCACGAAACAATTTCTGAGAAAATTAGAGATGCAGATATTTGAATTGGTGGGTTTTCAAACGAGAACTTCCCTTCATCCTCTTATATCTTCTTTCCCTTGAACTGGCCTTTGAATAGGTCCATAAATGGGGTCCTACATGGTAACGAAACATCATTTATATGACTTTTTCTGTTACACGTAATTGATTGATATTAACCCTAATATAACCATGGTATCACTAGTCTCACCGAAAAGATCTCAGGAACTCCAAAGATATCCCAAAGTATCACCGGAGTAACCAAAATTAAATTGCAATTTTGAATTTAATGGACAGCAGATTATATTTTGCTTATTGGAAGTTTCAAAATAGCGTTATGACAAACATTTCTGAGGAAATCAATGAAACATTTTTTTAAATTTTTGTTATAACTCATTTTGGTTTATTATTTTCAATAATAAACCATTGGAATAGACCAAGAAAAAAAATTTAACTCCCCCTCAAAGTTTGATGGTTTACGTTTCAAGGTAGAATCTGAAAATCGAATAAAAAAATTTGTTTTAGTTACCATGGATTGATTTTGATGAAATTTGGTATATGGGCTTCATTTGTGCCCCGAAGCTTTTGGTTGATGTCAGTATATTCTAAGGGGTGAAAATTAAGGGTTGAAATTTCCAAGACTGTCCTATCTCGAAAACTTTCGAAATAAAGGTATTGTTTTTCTCCAATTTTAAATAGTATTGAAATTTTAGAATTTTTTGAAGCCACCCGAAGCTCTCCAGGACAAACCGTTCGCTCTTTACGAGAACTCAAGGGTTGAACTTACGATAAATCAGAAACACGAGCGTGAATCGCTGAGAGGCGTCTCCGTTCAAATTTTAGATGACCAAAATGCGATCGTTGTTCGTTTTGGTTTATTATTTTCAATAATAATCCTTTGGAATCGAGCAAGAAAAAAAATTTTAACCCCCCTCATTCGAATTGTTTTCAGTTCTGCGTCCTTAGCAACCAGTAATCGAGTTTCCCAATAATTAGGTTATAATAATAATTCTTAATAATGTCTAGGAAATGAGTGTGAAGCGTTTATTTTTTCCAAATAAACTTGATTGTGAAGTAGCTATGTGGTAGGTAGGGAGTAACTATGGCAATGCCTTGTTCTATGCAGACAAGTGATCTATATCGTAATGTAATTTTCTCGGGGGTGGGGGCAACCAGCCTCTGTGCGATTCTAATTTTAATGAAAAATGAAAGAAATTAAGTAGATGAAAATGCTATTATGAAAATTCGGCTCTGAATCAATGAAACGACTGAATAAACTCGCAGGCTGTTTTTTCTGCTCATTTATTCCTAAAAATGCCTTGACAGAATAAATATCTCGGTATTCTTATTTCAAAATCTCAAAATTTAAATTGGTAGCTCACTTACGTTGATGGAGTTCATACAGGTCGTAAACTCCGAAATGTTGAAAATGCGTGTACAATTCGGTCGGTAATTTCTCCTACAGGTGCAGAGAGACTGGACAGCAATAATTGATGACAGCAATCTAAGATTTCAAACAGGATAATAGAATCATTTAATTACCACACTTTCAATTTCGCTAGATAAAACTTGACTACCTAATGAGGTGATACGTGACCTGGATGTTTCGGATCAAGCACTCAACTAACTCTCCAGTAGGGAGGAAGCGAGGAGCGTCTTCCTGGCCTCCCCTCCACATTCATCATGTAGTCCGCATTATTAGAGAACTCTACAATATAGAAAAATAATAAAACCTTTGTGTAATAATTTGCAGCGTTTTTAATTGCTATCCGGATAGGAATAAGTAAAGTGGTGACAGGACCCTACTTCTTTATGGGTCAAACCGTAGATCACTAATCAGATCGGCAGGAAACTTTATAGATGATCACGAATGTTTCGGAACAGGGAAACGGGGAAATCTTCCGTCGGAACCTCCCATTTCCGTTAATTATTACGCCCATAACTTACTATCTAAGCTCCGGGTTCTCTGGAGCGAGAAGGAGTCTTAGAAAAGCCCCGAAAAACTTTTTGATTTAGAGTGAAGTTAGAGCCGGGAACTACCTCGAAGGGGATAACGAGGTGCAATATCGGAGTAGGTGAAGCACCGGTAAATTCTCCAACTCCTATCGAGCATTGTTAAGAAAGTAGAAGCGAAGAATGGCGGACGCGGTTCGGAGAGGGTTTCCTCTTCTATTTAGGAAATTTCGAAAAACGGAGTCCTTTCAATTACAAGCTTATTCAACATAGACGTACAATTTGTATATGTTGGCTAATTCTTAAAACTATAGTGATAAAACTTAAAAATTGAGGCTCGTAGTCACGCAATTGTGTTAATTTCAGAAACAAACATTTTGACAGTTTTTTGAAGTAAGTAGGTATGCAATATTATTTTGAGCATTTGGCAGCAACTACTATTAGTCTGGGGGAGATGGTTTTCATAGGGGACCATCTACAAGCCAATCTGAATAATCCTAGAAAATGTCATCTAACTCGGATGAAAAATGTAAGTGCTATGGCTATTACAAGGATTTTACGTTTGTGCATGCGCACCGGCTACTATCAGTCCGGGGGTGATGATTTTCATAGGGGACCGTCTACACGCCAACCCGTCCATCCCTGAAAATTTCATCGAAATCGGACAATAACTTCGTATGGTTATGCCGGTTACAAGGATTTCATGACAGACAGACAGACACGGAACAAAAATTGTTCAAAAAGGTCTGAAACGTAAAACGCCAGTGGAAATTTCGATTTTGGAGAACTTTTTTCTTTCAACCTCGAAAAGTGAAAACACATAGGTCTAGGCAATCTTATAGGTGTATTTATTACTCAATTGACAATTTTAGGCACGTACCTAATTTACAACATCTGAATATACCTAAATAAAGCTATGAGCACTCTTGACGTCAGGAATTAAAATCGTTCCTGGTTTACATTGATCCTTCAATAGGCTCTGCAAAATTCTTTTATTTTTTTTTTTTGCAGAAACACACATCACAAACTTTATTGATTAATTGATCAAATATTGACCTCGAAAAATAATTGACGAATTTTCCCTCACCACCATAAAGAATAACAAGGAAATACTTCTTTTGAGCACACCTAGGAGAAATTCAATTAACGGAGAAACTATCAGAAACCGACACCTCATCCGAAGGGTGAAAAGTGACTTCGAGGTTATCTCTAATGGACGGGATATCCGACTGTCTCGTCGGACTCTGAAGGGATTTCCTTTATTGATTCAAAACGCTCGTCCCATTCTCTCGGATTGATTCTGTAGGAGTTGAGATATCGTCAAGAGTGGGAGTTAAATCCTCTAAAATTGAAGGACGATGTTGGAGAATTCACTGAGACAGTCTGTCTGAAACAGTATGCAATTTATAAAAATATAATATGCTCTCTTTAAACTAACATTTGCTGGCTCGAGTCGATTGCAAGTGTCAATCTTTAGAGAAGCAGCGCTGGTGTACCCGCAAAACCTTTTCTTTAATTTTCTTCTTTGATCCTTGTTCTTTAATTCTTCGCATTCTGTGGAAATCCAGTACGCATCTCTCATTTTGAATGGTTCAATTCTGTGGTGCCCTTCTTGTGGCACGACAAAGAATGGCTCCAGGTGTCCAATTCTTCCGTATCACGTCTTCAATATCCCTCTCCCCTCAGACATCCCCAGAAGACCGTCAGGACAGTCCAGGAAGGACCGGGATGACTTGGAGGGAGCGAAGGGGATGACCAGCGGTCCTGGAGGGTACGTCAGTCCGCCCGGAAGAGGATTAGCCGCCCAGCCCGTCCAAGTTTAAGCCGATAAGCCTCGGACCCGGCCAATTAGCCTCCAGCTGGGCTTCCCGCAGACATATTAGCTAAGTACACAATCACTCTCACCTCAAAGTGGTTTGTTTTAAATTGATTTACTTACGTCCTGTTGTTGGAAGTATTTTGTCAAAGAATTGATAATAATATTCTAGGACAATAAATAATTGCACCTAATAATTTTCATGACCTAATTTAACGTGAGTTGTTATTTCTTCTTACTTCGTTCTAAACTTGATAGTTTTTAAAATTGACCAAAATTTGGGAAATTAAAATCAATGGAGGGTAGTTAAATTGGCTGGCTGGTAATTGCAAATAACGTTTATCTGGAGAGCTATTTCCCATAATTCATCTGATGCTACTGCAAAAAGAGCCAAAACTTGGGTTTCGCTGAAATCACTTCACTCCACCTATTGGGCCTCTCCTCTTCTATCTCTTTAGTCTGTATAGTAAAAGCTCGATCCAAGTGTCACTGACTTTCATGATATATAATTCGTGGAGTTGTTTCCAAGATAATCTTGAGTAGTTTAATATGACGTCACTCGAGCAAAGTTGGGATATATATTCCATCAGTGTATGTCGAATAGTCAAGATGCATTATGCAGATGGAGCATTGCGGTGGCACCCACGCTATCTAAGGCATCTTTACCTAATTGCAGCGAACTTGGATTAGTAAGAAAAAGGTGGCTCTGTCACTCGTACAGCTGAACTAACTTCCTTCTTTGACACTTTCAGGAATCCTCCAATAGGCAGAGTACCGGATTGTTCCACTTTCCTATGAATAGTGGCATTGTTTGCTTCATCTCCAGCACAACTGACCTGATTCTAACGATCTGTTTCAGTGGACTTTGAGAAGCTGTGCTGGTGGATTCGAAATTTCAACGACTTATGATGGCTAGGAGAAGTCAGCATTGTCAGCACTGATCCAGCACTCTCATTGGTCCCCAGTAAGCTATGAATCAAGTTACTGCCAAGTTCTTAGCAACTTTCAGTGATTCCCTAAAATGAACAGTACCTCATTATACCACTTCACTATGGACTGTGGAGAAGTTTGCTTCATCTCCAGCACAACTGGCCTGATTCTAACGATCACTTTTGGTGGTCTTTGAGAAGCTGTGCTGGTGGATTCAAAATTTCAACGATGTATGATGGCTAGGATAAGTCAGCTTAGACAGGTGATCCAGCATTGGTCCCTCATAAACTATGAATCAATTTACCGCCAAGTTCTTTGTCACTTTCAGTGATTCCCTAAAAGGAACAGTATCTCATTCTATCACTTTACTTGACACCTTGGAGAAGTTTGCTTCATCTCCAGCACAACTGACCTGACTCTAACGATCACTTTCGGTGGTCTTTGAGAAGCTGTGCTGGTGGGTTCAAAATTTCAACGATGTATGATGGCTAGGATAAGTCAGCTTAGACAGGTGATCCAGCATTAATCCCCAATAAGCTATGAATCAAATTATTGCCAAGTTCTTTGCCACTTTCATCGATTCCCTAAAAGGAACAGTACCTCATTCTACCATTTCACTATGAACAGTGAGGTTTGCTCCATCTCCAGCACAACTTACCTAACCTCAAAACAACCACTTCTGGTGGTCCCTAGTAAGCTGTGCAGGTGGATTTCATATTTCAACGCTGTTTAATTCTAAGGGAAGTCAGCTTAGACGCCTACTCAGCTCATCTGTACTAATCCCAGCTCTCTCAGTGGTGTCCAATAAGCTGAGAATCAAGTTGCTGCACGCTCTGAATTTTTCACAACTAATTCGAATTTTTTCTTTTTCGCAAAACTTTAGTAGTTTTCATGAATGCATGTTTTGAGTGCTCTATGATAACTGCAAACAAACTACTGAAATTTAAAAGAAATGTTTTGAATTTACTCGTTGAAGTAAAAGCCCAGATGCGGTCTTTAAATCAACCTCCTGAAAGGTCGAAATGGACTTCCTTATCGAAAAGGCTGAGCGAGAAGGTACCAAGTAGGGCTGAGGAAGTCCCTCTCATTTATCACTGGGAAAGCCACCGCTCGACTTAACGTTCATCAGTAGATTACGGAAACACTTTCGAGCCTAACCGTTTCCACTGGCTCTAACATCTTCTTTCGTTCGAGTTCAGACCTCCTTAACATTGTTCGCTACAATTCAATACAGAAATTTGGGTGGTGTTTGTACCCTGAAAAATCCATACCATTATTTTTCGCGATAGGCAGTGGAGATGTTATCGTCGTCGTGCATACAGCTGATTTCACTTCCTCCAGATCACTAATTTCTCTACTCAGGAACTTTGCCATCGTGTTGCGGAATCTGTGTGTGTAGATTGTGCGAAATATAATGTTAACGAGAGGTACGAATGAACTGGTGGATAAGTTCAATAAACTGATCTTAATTTTGATCGCAGTTTTCATCTACCTAACTAATATAGAGATATATTATGAATGGTGTTTCTTCGGTATTTTCATTTCCTTGGCTCATCTACGATGCTCGGATCGAATCCTCGTTTTCTGAAGCCTTAGTGAGGGTACCGCTCGGCAACAGCTTATCCGCTCACACACCCAAGAAACAACCCGGAGGATTTCGCTGTTTAATTTGAAATGAATACTAATGGGAAAACGGGAGTCCACAAAATCCTCTCTGAAATATCCCTCCTGAACTTCTGAATAATCCACAACAACGGAACGTTAGGTTTGAACTCTGCTTGTACTTTACAGGAGGAGAGAGAGTGAAGCCGTACGAAAGGGGGTCGGAGGGTTCAGAAAACTCAAAAATTCCTATATGAGATAATCCCTTTCAACTTCCGGCTTAAAAGGGGAAATTTCCCTCCTCCCGCTGAAGCACACGTGACGGACGGATGGCATCAATATCAATATCACATTTTACCCAAGCGTTGAGCAGTCAGTTATTATTAGCGCTCAGAAATTGTAATATTTTGCTTACTTACTCCAATTTGTTTTGGTATTTTGAAGGTTTTTGAGTCAATTTGAACACATTTTATTATACATAATATCGTTTCCAAAAATAGGACTGGTTTGTTGGATTGTGCAAGTCCAAAACTACAACAAAAAGCATACAATTTTTTGGACAGATATTGTTTTCAGCTTGAGACAAACATGATTTAAACATAAAATCTAAGCATGATCTGTAAACATGTGCCAAAACCCCCTTAAAACATCGAGGCGGGAAACCAAAAAATAAATAAACGGAGGATAAATTGTTGAAATAAACTTATTGAAATAAGTTAAGGCCAAATACATGGCCTTAGATGTGGACTGTATTCAGGTTGTTACGGTTAAGGTCAAACCACCGGCCAGGGTTTGATTTTATAACTAATTTGCAACTTTTTTTGTCTCTTGACTTTTTTTTAACCCCCTTAAAATCCGACTTTTTTCACTTTTAAGATTTTTTCGTATTTTCGATCTTACGCCATTAAAACAGCTATAACTTCCTTATTTTGGTTTATTATTTTCAATAATGAACCTTTGGAATCGACCAAGAAAAAAAATTTTTTTACACCCCCTCAAAATTTGATGGTTTACGTTTCAAGGTATGTAGAATCCAAAAATCGAATAAAAATTTAGCCGTCCGTCCGCCGTCCGCCGTACGCCGTCCGCCGTACGCGGCACTTTTGCCACTTAGCATTGACCGATTTTGATGAAATTTGGTATGTAGGCTCCATTTGGGGTCTAGTTGTGCCCCGAAGATTTTGGTTAATGTAGGTCACTTCTAAGGGTTCCAAAATCAATTTTGAAATTTTCGAAACGCCCTAACTCAAAAAGTTTCGATATAAAGGTATTGTTTTTCCTTCAATTTAAGATTCTATAGAATTTTTAGAATTTTTTGAGACCACCCGGAGCTCTGTAGGACAAACCGTTCGCTCACTATGAGAATTTAAAGTTTGGACGTACGATAAATCAGAAACACGAGTGTGAATCGCAAAAGAGGCCTAATCTCCGTTCAGATTAAAGCTGACCGAAATGCGATCGATATTTTTCTTCATGTTGGATGGTTAGTGGCTTTGCAGACGAGTGATTTATATAGAAAAATAAAAAATAATAAACCATTGTGTAATAATTTGCAGCGTTTTCAGTCAAAATTCAAATTTATTTATTCCGTTGAATAGAGCGTTAAATTCTCTATCTCTCTAGTGCTAAATAAAACTTTTGAAAGAAAACTCAGAAGTGGAAAAATGAGCCCGAATAGTAAAATCTCGAAAATATCGGAAATTTACAGTTTTTTGAACGTTTGTAAGCCTGAATGAAACTCCCTATTATTTCCCACTGTAACCCCAAAAGTTAACCAAAAGGTCAGCTTTCCAACGGTATGGTCAGAATTGTCTGTATGTGTGTATGGACCAAATTGCGGTCGATGTTTTTCTTCATTTTAGTTGGTGGTAACAATGGCAAAGCCGTGTTCTTCGCAGACGGGTGATCTATATAGAAAAATAATAAATCTTTGCTTAATCATTTTCAGCGTTTTCTCATTGAAACTGTACATTTTCGAGATTTTACTATTCGGGCTCATTTTTCAACATCTGAGTTTTCTTTAAAAGGGTTTATTTTGCACTAGGGAGATAAAACATTTAATGCTCTTTCCAACGGTATAATTACAATTAAATTTTGACTAGAAAACATGAGAGTGATGACTGTTTTAATAGCGTAAGGTCGAAAATACGAAAAACGTCTTAAAAGTGAAAAAATTCAAAATTGAAGGGGGTTAAAAAAAAGTCAAGAGAAAAAAAAGTCGCAATCTACTTGAATTGAACTTTGGCCGGTGGTTTGACCTTAACCGTAACACCCTGTATAATATACATCATATTATGATGTTTGTACAAGTCTTACTGCAGGGCGTCCTGAAAACCCACAGAAATTGGTTAATAATTATGGTGAATTATGAAGCCAAAATGATCAGTTTTTGAAGAACTACCTAGAACTGATAATAACTCAAACATATTATTATATATAAGGTGCAAAAACAAACGTACGCACGTCGTCGAAGTTTGTGAGGTTATTCGAAACCACACTTTTATCAACATCCTCGACGTTGTGGAGTTTGTAGCAGTTATCTTGGTTTTAACTCGTGGGTATGATATCTTGCATGTCAATTCCGTATCAATTCTATGACAATATTACAGAGCGATTATGAGGTCACTATCGGCCCATGTGGTTTTCTACTGGTCTTGTGTTTCCTAAGACACTCAATGAATAGATGCGAGGGGACAAGTGAGTAGGAGGATTTTCACAAGAAATTTGAGATTCGGTATCAATGTTGCAGTCTTATTGAATTTGAATTGTCTAATATGAGAAAAACAATTTTATTTTTTGCAAACCTGGGAGAACAGGTTGACTACTAGTCGTATGCAAAACCCGCAAGACCCACGAGTCTTGAAGGAGGGAAGAGCAGATGCGCCGTGCAGAGCTCCTTCGGTCAGCACATGAAATTAGATTGCGTATTGATAATTTTGAATTTGGATGAAGCTCAGATGGGCTTCAGGAACGCGTTTGGAACTCGCGAGGCTCTGTTCAGTATTAATGTCCTCTTGCAAAAATGCCGTGACCAGCAAAACGATGTGTTTGCTTGCTTTCTCGATTACGAGAAAGCATTTGACCGAGTACATCATGATGAGCTCATGAGGATTCTCAGAATGCAGCAGCTGGATTCCAAGGATATTCGAATAATCAAAAATCGGTACTGAGGCCAGTCTGCCTTCATCAGACTCGGCCGCTTTGAGTCTGGAGACGTGGAGATCCTGAGGGGCATGAGGCAAGGGTGCATATTATCCCCACTCCTGTTTAACCTTTATTCCGATCAGATGCTTAAGGAGGCTCTAGAGGGCTCAGAGTTGGGGATTAAGGTGAATGGGGTGGTTCTAAGCTCGATACGCTATGCCGATGACACCGTCCTTCTCTGCGACAGTTTACATGGACTCCAGGAGCTGTTTCACAAGGTAAGCACCGTTAGCTCCAGGATGGGCTTGAATGTAAACATCAGCAAAACCAAGTTTATGGTATTCAGCCGCTAGCCACGTAACGATGCACGCCTATTTCTTGGACAGTCGCAGATTGAGCGGGTATCGTCCTTCAAGTACATTGGCAGCTTGCTGACTGAGGATCTTGACCCTGAGCTTGAGATCAAATGTAGGATAGAAGTTTTTTTTTTTAATAATAATTTTTATTTGGCGTTGGTTGCCCATACAGCCATAATATTCATTTTACAATTGTATTATATTATTATCATTATTCAAGATATTTTTCGATTATCATTTAAAGTTATCGTTTTATAAATTACTATATTACTATAAATTTACATTACAATCAGATAAGAAATTGTAGATGTGAGAGTAAATATTCACATTACGGCATTGGAGCAGGTGTGGTAGGTTGAATGGGTGATGTATTATTTTTTCTGCAGAGATCTGGTCAAACATGAGGCGTCTTCTTCTTGCTAGCGTGGGGCATTCCATAATGATATGATGAACGTCTTCAATTTCCGCTAGACATCTCTCGCCAACTTCGTATCTTGGTCACGTGCTTCGAGGAGAGAAGTATCGTCTACAGCAGCTAAACAAAAAGTTAATAAAAAAAAAAAATAAATAAAATAAATAAAAATAAATAAATAAATAAAAAAATAATAAAAAATACAAACTTATAACACTTATACGGCCTGTGTTTATCCATTAGATATCTGCCATAACAGCTGAAGAAAAAGAATACAACACTAGTAGGTATCACCGGCGATTTCGGTTTTTTTAGTGTCTTATCAACAACTTTTCGCTTTGCTCGCATCAAGAAAGCCGGCTACGCTTGCGGAACAGACTAATTTCATACTTCAACACTGAGTTTCATAACATGAAAGCCTATTATGCTTAAATGCACTAAAATTAATGATGTCGTATAAGAAAATGTTCTGCAACATCTGCAGTTTTTAGGACGTCCCACAGTAAGACTTGGGCGTCCTTATGCGATCGATCTGGGGTAAAGTTGGACAACAGTCAACAGAAAAAAAAAATAACCACACAGTAATCCGTTTTAGACCATTCTGAATCCAAATCCGCGAAAAAAACCATAGGTGTATGTCTGTGTGTGTGTGTGTGTGTGTGTGTGTATGTATGTGTGTGTGTGTGTGTAACAAAATCTTGTGTACTCTGCACAGGCCTTAGTTCTCAACCGATTTTCCTGGTTCTTTTTTTGTTCGTCGCGGAAAACTATCTAGTTGTGCACTACGTCGCCGGAATTTCGAATTTTGCCTTTTAAGGGGAGGAAAGGGGGGGTTAATGCTCGAAAAACGTGCGTTTTTGGGCATAATCTTGTGTACTCTGCCCAGGCCTTAGTTCTCAAACGATTTTCGTGGTTCTTTTTTCGTTTAACGCGGAATACTATCTAGTTGTGCACTACGGCGCCGGAATTTCGGATTTTGCTTTTTAAGAGGGGGAAAGGGGGGGTTAATGCTTAAAAAACGTGCGTTTGCGGGCATAATCTTGTAAACTCTACCCAGGCCTCAATTTCCAACCGATTTGCGTGTTTCTTTTTTTGTTTGACTCAAATAACTTCCGAGTTGTACATGATTTTACCAGAGTACCAAAATTCGCAAGGGGAGGGGATGGGTGGGGGTTAATATTTACGAAATATCCGATTTTTCAATATTTCGGTTCCTTTACTGCTTACTAATTGTACCCAAGCTTTGAAATTGAGGAAAAATTCTCATTATACCTCCTGATTTTCATGAATTATTCTCTTTACCACCATGGAACTATAAGTGGTGCCACCATGGTGCCAGGACATGGTGCCATGATGCCATAAACCGCTTATTTCGTGTTTATTTTTTTGTGTTTCACCTTGAATACGGATGTGAACTTCGACGGACCTCCTACCAAAACTAACAGATGAAAGTTCAATGTGACGCGTATTTCCAGACTGGCACCATTGTTGGCGTTGGTGAGGTGGTGGTGGTGGGGGGGGGGGGTGAACTCGAATTCGCATGTTGGGTATCGTAGATCATGGATTTTAAAATGCTCTTCAGATTCGAGGCTCGCGTGCCGCTAGAAATGTTAAGGTGGATAATGGTGGGGGGGGGGGGGGGGTCAGTATTTCTTGCCTAAAGTAATAAATAAATTACATCGAGTGAAACAGTTTTATCACTTAACAACTGGTTAAACTGATCTAATGCTTATCCAATGGGACGTCCCCTGGAATGCACGCATTACTAAACAATATGTTTTTTAGTATTATTATCTCAAAATCGATTTTTGGTTCAATATCAGCTTTGTGTCAATATCAGCTATTATGTTGCTGGAAAAACTTTTCGACTTGTACACTTTTAAGACATGATTGAATAAAGTTCAAGTGTAGTTCGCGTGAGCTATGTGTCATACCCACTTCGGCACACAGTAAAACGAAGGTTGCGGTGGGAAGGTATAATGTTGTCTACGTTTATCTGATGAAGCCAACTCAACACAACCCCTCCTTTTACCTCGAGTACCTTCGAAGGTTTACCGGCTGTTTGAAACAACAAAATAGGGCCGTGAAAACGCTGGCCGAGAAGTCTGAGGGAAGAACATGCACTCGACTGCGGTTAAGTGTTTGCATAGGAAACCTGAGGTTTGTTATAGGTATGACCCAGAACGCGACGATGCATAGATAAAGTCCTATTAACTCGCGTCGAGCTACACCCGCAAACAACCTGCTTTACTGGTCATAAGCTAACTAAGGCTTTCTCCTCCTAGACGGCAAAGTTTGAGGTAATTTGCCTACTTCCAATAAATTCCGTCCCTCTCAATTTTCCACCAAACATCAATTGAAGGATAATCAAGGCTGGCAGCACCTTATTTTCATATAGTGGAGCCTATCAAGATGGTTATTTACGTTTCAAGCTTTTAGTTGATGTAAGTCACCTCTAAGGGTTGATATTTTCAAGAGTGCCCTAGCTCGAAAACTTTCGAAATAAAGGTATTGCTTTTTCACCAATTTTAAATAGTATTGAATTTTTAGAATTTTCTGAGACCACGCGGAGCTCTGCAGAACAAACCGTTCGCTCCCTACGAAAACTTAAGGATTGGACTTACGATGAATCAGAAACACGAGCGTGAATCGCAAAGAGGCCTAATCTCCATTCAAATTTTAACTGACCAATCGTTCTTAGCTCTTCTTGAGTTGTAAGTACTTAGTTTTGTATCCAGTAATCAAATTTCCCAATAATTGGGGTATAATAATAATTCCTAATAATCCCTGTTATTTCGAATTGAAATATTTTTTTCCAAATAAACTTGATTGTGAAGTAGGAATAAACTGTGGCTGGTGAAAAATGAACGAATGATCTGCGGCAAGCGGTGTCGGATCTAACAACATCAGGGTGCGGCGCGGGGTGTGGTGCGGGAAAAGTGCCACGGAGTTGCATGAGTTGGGCATCTCGGTAGGCGTTCTCCGTGGTACCACCACCCGTGTCCTACTCGGCTCATATTTGAACTGGTGGTCTTTTTAAAGAGGCACTTCCCTTCATCCCTCTCTCCCACCCCACCTTCCTCATCTTCCCTCATCCCTGGGGCCGGCGTCGGGTGAGTCCTGGGCGTCCTCCCCATTAATATTTGATTTATTTTAATTTTTTTCATTATGGCGTTTTTCAGGGGAGTTTAAGGGGGAAAAAATAGGGACAACGGCAAAGCCGTGTTTTTTGCAGACGAGTGATCTATATAGAAAAACTAAACCTTTGTGTAATAATTTGCAGCGTTTTGAATTCACGTGCTTAAAATCCATATCTCTTCACCATTTTGTAGCGAAATCTGGAGAAGGACGCCTAAAAGGCAGTTGTTCCTTTGAGTGTAGCTTTAGTGTGTGCCTAATAGGCGATTTGACGAGTGAGAATTTTCATCATGTCCCTACCGAAGTGTTTTTTGGTAATATTATTTCAAATGTACTTTTTAGTATAAATTAATAAAATGACTTAGATTCTAATTCCATGTTTGGGAAGGGTCGTCAAAAACGTACTAAAATATCTTCGCGCATTCGCTTACGAGCATACGAAGCTGTTCATTCAAGGCACATATCCGAAGCTTCATTTTAAGCTCGTTCAGGTTTATTGACAATGGAGGCATTTGGGAATACCTTTGCTCAGACGGAGAGTTCCAATAACAAATTACCCCATTTCGGTTACCAAACTTGGGTGAAATTCCAAATTTTGACTTCAAACGTTCAATGTAGTTGGATAAAGATCAAGTGCTGTAGAGATACATGAATTGTGACCCTTCCCCAGATGCGTTAGGTGTCTCAATCGACACCAAATGGTAGGATACTGTATCATGTAAACATCGTTTAATCACTTTCGATGGTCGCTTAGACCTACATTATTTCCCATTCCTTTGTGGATCCGTTACAGTCATTCTCTCTCGTGACAAAGAGAACTGGAAATTCAACATTCAACCTGTTCTAGAGTAGCAAACGACGGCTTTTGTATTTCGTCACAGCATCACATCGGCTTATCCGGACGCCCAAAACGGCGCAACTTGCCTAATGGGTTCACTTGAATTAGTTGTTAGTCAGATGATCCGTGACTGACAACACGCAACGGGTTCCTTTGTAGCCTGTAATCGAGTGAAATATTCACTTCAACGTTAACCAGAGCGTAATGGGCTATTTGTATAACTTGAAAGAGAACTGTCGGCCATGTTTGCAGCTGCGGGATCGATATAGCGTGCTGGACTTACCTTTTTCGCCTCTACCAATTCTTCAAAGGGCCCAAAGAAAACTTGACTTTTGTATCACGAGGTACAGTAAACAAACGGAATGGACAAAGGATGAAAAAGGAAGGGTCAATACTGACGGATTCCTCTGCCCTCTGGGAGAATCGCTAAGTGGGATTTATTCTTCAACAAGTTCCTTTCCCATGTTTACTCACTGTATTTGGTCGGATCCATACAAGCCACACAATATTTTTAAAGAGGTATGTGAGGAAGTAGCGCATGCTCCAAGTGTTATTGAATTTGCAGATCAATATTCTCTGAGGTCTTTTTGTAAGGTTCTAAATATAAATATATTTTTTATTAATCACCCATATTTACCAACAACCGCCAACACAAACAACACTAACACAACATCAACAAGTGCTATAAAATTTCTAAAAAAAACCTGTTTTCTTAATTGAAAATTTCAATTAATTTCAATTTTAATTAAAATTTTAATTTAATTAGTGACATTTTTACGTCAATTTAGGAATTTGTTCAAGTTCCTTAGCTGATTTAATACTAAATATTAAACCAGCTAAGAACACAATCCTAAATTAACTTAAAAGTCACTAATTAATTATTCACTAATTGAATAATTGATTATCCTTATAGAAAGCGAATGGTTGGTTCAAAAAAGCTCTGGGTGATTTCGCAAAATTCGCGCTCTAGGCGTGCCTTTAGCGACTGATGAATGTGAAGTGCGCTGAACGAGATGGTCTTCTAAGGAGTTCTCAGTCAGAATGGTTCGATTTTGATGATTCCAGCGTTAATCTTTTAGTTTTTCTGTTCCCTAAATAGATGAGACTATATTCAGAGAGGCTTTGGAGGATACTGATGCGGGAATTTGGTCAATGTGGTCCGGGTAAGTAACCTGCGACATGCTGACGATACAGTTCTTCAGGCCTCTGGCATGACTGACCTCCAATCGCTCTTGAGAGCTGTTATGAGAGAAGCAAGGCAATGGATCTCAGCCTCAACTTCTACAAGACGAAGTGGCTTGTGATATCCAAGTGACTCAGCCAGGGAGAGCAGTTGGTACTTGATAACCATGTTGAGTCACGAGTTTCCAGCTTTAGGTATCTCGGAATACAAGTAAGCGACGAAGGAACCAATGCCGCTGAAGTCCGCGCCCGTATTGAACAAGCCAGGTCAGTTTTCAGAAAAATGTATTAGGATCCTCAGGTGTTACATTTTTTCAATCCTTCTGTATGGAGTAGAATCGTGGATCTTTCTGTATGGAGTAGAATCGTGGATCCTTCTGTATGGAGTAGAATCGTGGATCCTTCTGTATGGAGTAGAATCGTGGATCCTTCTGTATGGAGTACAATCGTGGATCCTTCTGTATGGAGTAGAATCGTGGATCCTTCTGTATGGAGTAGAATCGTGGATCCTTCTGTATGGAGTAGAATCGTGGACGCTTACCAAACAAATGGGCCGGTACATTGAAAGTTTTGAAATGTGGGCGTATCGGACGATTCTGAAAGTACCTTGGACGGAGAGAGCAACCAATATTGAAATCCTCAGACGCATGGATGATGAGATGGAGTTGATGACTACAGTAAATAGGCGCAAGTTGCAATACTTTGGTCGTATGTTGCGAAATGAGAAGTACTCTCTTCTGCATATTATATTGCAAGGCAGGATTGATGGGAGACGTGAACCTGGACGGCGACGAATATCTTGGTTGAATAACCTTCGTCAGTGGTTCGGGGAGTCCTCATCTTCATAATTTCGGAAGGCAGGTAATGATTGCAGGGATGATAGCCAACGTTCGTCGCGGACAGGGCACTTGAAGAAGAAGAAATAGGTAGATGCACTAATGAATATCGAAATTCCTTGAAAATTTCAAATTTAGGTACAACTTGGTACTTAATTTTTTACTTTTGGAATTAAAAAAGTGCATTTGGAGTAGAGATAATAAAAATAAAAATAATGCCACAAGACACGTGGAAATTGGATGATTATTTCCTGAGAAAAATGGGAAAAACTGTTGATGAAAACTGACCAGCTAAGAGACGGCTGGGTGATGAGGGAGGCACTGGGGGGATGGGTGGCGATGTTGATTTTGTCTCCACTACCTTCTCACACACTTCCATCCCAGCGGTGAGGTCAACAATGCAAACCGAAATTGCGAATTTTGACAAAGTTTATGAGGGCTATCTAAAACCAAAGATATGGTTAGGTTTTTTTTTTTTGGTTGTGTAGTCAAAAAGTGTGCTTTTCCTTCCAAACAGTAGAGTTCTTCGAGTCATTCGATTGGGACATCGTTGTCCATCTCCCATACTCACCTGGCCTTGTCCCGATCGACTACTTCCTTTTTTCAAAGCTTCAAGTTCATTTGGGTGGATGAAAGTTTGCTAAAGACGAAAAGTTGAAGGCGGAAGTGTCAAAAACTTACTCTGGGCTGGTAGAAGAGTGCGGGCTGGAAAAAACTGTTGCTACGGCTACAAAAATGCATTGAATGAAATAGGGTTTATTTAGAAAAATTAGTTTTGAGTAGTAAATTCTGAAAATGGAAGAATTTTTCGACATTTTCTGTAAAAAACGAAATTTATTACGTATGTAAAAGACTTGACGGACTTTTTTTTTGTGCTCGATTCCAAAGGATCGTTATTGAAGATATTAAATCAAAGAACTGAACGATTCTCGAAAACACGATGTCATTCATCAACCATTTAAGAATCTCAATATGTGCAAGATCCATCCAGAGTCGAAATTTTTTCTCTCTTTCTGAACAAATTTGGTTCAATGGTTCAATTTGGTTCAAATGTGAGGTCAATGGTTTTGGTTTAGCTGTACAAAATCACCATAGGTTTTTTGACTTATAGATCGGTTTAGGTAGTGAGTGGTTTTGGTAGAGGTTGTGTTTTCCGAAAAGTTGCATTCTGAAGACTGAAGAAAGGGAAGACAGATATACTCTCAAGCTGAACGCTCCAAATCTTCCTTTTTCAATCCTGGTCGCTGCATCATTAATCAATCTAACTTTTAGGTGGGATCCAGTGGTTTTCCTCCAAGAGCTGATGGCAAGTTCGGGCTGTGTCAGGACGTACCGAGGCCCAGCTAACATTCTAATTAATGTGAGGAGTAAGAGTTGGGATGTAAGCAATCAGTAACAGAGAGGCGTCGGCTCAGCCCTCTCTGATCGCTCTCTGGGGAAATCTTCTGATTGAGAAGGCGCACCTTCGATTTACTGAGGAAAAGCGCTTTCTCGACCGCGCCTTCACTATTCTTCCACAGCTAGTGAACTCGCTGTTTGTAAAGTGTTTCAAAGGTTGACCCCGTGGTATAAATCAATGCAATAACAACGGTTTTTCAATGGATGCAGAGATACACGGGGACACATAATGTTCTTGTTTTTTAGAGCTCAGATCGCTTTAATAACCATATACCTGGATTGCCCTAAATATCTATCAACTGAATTTAAATTCGACTTCCAGGGCTCCCAAGTGTACCGAATTTCACCGATGTAGGATAATGTGAAGATGAGTTAGCCTTCCACTTCAAGTGATGTCCACGATAACCAGAATTTCAGTGTTTAAAATGAACAGGAAAGGAGTTGGCTTCACAGCTCAAAAAGCTCCTTCTTTCTATTTATCACTTTCACAGGTCTACAAGAGGTTTTTTTTTCTTTTCTTCAAATTCCTCCACTAAAATCTGGAATGAAATGGGTTTCCTCAGACAAGTAAAGACCTGACGTCTTCCCGAAAACTAAGAGTCCAAATATGGGTTCTCGAACAAAACAAGCTCAACGTTTGCCAGGCTGTAGTAAATTTCTAGAAAACAACGGCCTTCAAGAGCACAACTCTACCCCTTTTTCCAGGGAGTTGAGATTCAGAGATACAATACGAACAGCTGAACCCCTCCCGATCAAATGCAGCCGCGTCCTCTTAATCTTCTTTCGGAAACTTGCTAGACAGGGGTATTGTCTTGTGGGAAGGAAAGAAGCTTCGTTTCATGTCACCCTTGCGTTTTGAGAGCTTAATTATTTCAAACTAGTGCGAAGGAAAAGAGTAAAATTTCCCACCCTTTCGATGCAATATTATTATCCTGCCTGATTACAATAGATAATTTTTGAGTTCTAACTCCACAAAATTGTCCCGTACTTTTGACAGTATCGTCTCAAGAATAAAGGAATTTTCGGGAATTTCCAGTCAAATTTTAGGAATGACTTCCATGTCATTCATAATTGTTAACTAAACTATACCAGAGATGTAGAATGGGTATTAAATATATGGGGTTAGTTTCGCTAGTTATAGGAATACAATTATTATCTATGTACCGTATTGGAGAATCCGTCGTAACCAGCAAGTCAAGTACAGGAGGCGAGCGCTTTCCATGTAAGGACATTATCTTCAGGCCGTCGAGAGACTACTAAAGTTTGTCTTTCCGTCGTTCTAACCATGTGGTCTGGGTGAAAGGGAGGTGAAAGGATAAGAAAGAAAAGGGCCACGTGGTAACCACGTCTGAAATTATGAGTTCCTAGGTCGTTTGGTTATTTGAAACTTAGTGAAGTAATTTGAGTGCTGTTTGCGTTTGTAAGGAGTTATTGAAGCGTGTTCTGTTCGTTGTATTTTGTTGTTTAGGTTACAAACAAACAACCTTTCACCACGTGGTTGTCCTTTCTGATCCTTTCAACTCCCTTTCACCCAGACTACATAATTAGAACGACGGACTCTCGAACTTTACTACTCTCTCGACGGCCTGAAGATGTCCTTACATGGAAAGCGCTTGCCTCCTGTACTCGACTTGCTGGTTACGACGGATTCTCCAATACGGTACGTTGATAATAAATGTAGGGTGAGGTTTATTAGTGAAACCACGTTCTAAGACGTTCTCAATACGTTTCTCATTCCCAACGTTATGTAGGGGCAGTGATGGAATTCTTAATCTTCATCCGCTCGCGCTTTCTTGAGTCACACTAGCGATCGCATTTTTCCCTATTTCAATGGTTGTTTTGGTACTTCAACTCAATAACGAAAAAGATATGGATTGGTCATCTTGTAAGTGAGGTCATACAAATTATTTATAATGAAAAACTTTTATCAACAATAATTATATACTTTGGTGAAAAAAGAACATTGTCAAATGGTTCTTCCTCCCTTCCCTCATCCTGTTCATCCAATTCACGGAGTATACGAGCAATATCTTTCTCCCTGCTGTATAGAGCCCTAAAAAAATGAAAAAATAAACTGATAAATAAAATGAATATAGGCGTTTTATTTAATGCTCTAAAACATTTATGTTGAAACGCTCCGAAACTGGGTTTTAAAGTGTGAACATACAAAAACTTATTAATTTTTAAATACATTTTTAAGATAAAATTGTCAAAAATGATTGATGATGATGAGGTGACAGCGAAGTAAAAACAATGATTCGCTACCCTAATAGACTCGGGAGCAATACGAGTAAGTACCAAACCAAAAAACACAAAAGGATAAATGAAACTCAGGTTTCTATCGGTATTTCTTACGAAACATACATAGCTACTCATAACGAGGCTGAATGAAGACTTTTTTACTTAGTAAAAATGTACTTACATTTCACCGTGAATGTTGAACAAAAATGTTGCTCTGCCGATCGCGGGGCAATCAGCTGCCGAAAAGGTTAACAACATCTTGATGAAAAGTGTCCATTAGAGGTGTGTTGGTACAGCTGTACCGGGACTGTGGAACCGAGTATCAACTTGGAACGGTTCCACGCAGTAACAAAAACTCGACCCTTACCAGTTCAGTTCTACCGGTCCAGTTCCACGGACCGATAAGATATCTTGAAATGGCTCTGGACCGGGAAGGGATCATTCGGACTGGTAAGGATGGAACTGGACCGATAAGATATCATGACTCAGGATTGGAAAGGGTTTTGGACTGGTAAGCATGGATCATGTTCTCAGTTCCGTTCCATGTTGTACCTGGAAGCGCCGTTACTACTTCCATGGACTGAGAATATAATAGTATCATGGAATGGCTCTTGAGTGGGAAGTGATCTTCTGGACAGGTTAGCAAGGAAGTTGTCTTCAGTATTATTAATCTATTATTGTCATGTTAAGTTCTTAAACTGCAACGTCATTATTCTTTCCTTGAATTGTTTGGTCACTATAATTTATAATAAATTGTATCTTTTGTAACACTTGTTCAAATTCCTTCCTTTTAGCAAATTTTCAAGGAAAATGTTGCTTTTGTATTGCAAGTTGAGATCATAAGCATGGAAGAAGGACTGCCTGCTTCATCCATGTCATGTGAGTGGGATTTGACCGCCTGTACCGGTAATGGAAATGTACCAGTAATTTGGAACGGTTACACCTTCGTCACTGTAACCGTTGGAACCGTTCCAAGGAATTACCTGGACCGACACACCCCTAGAGTCCATCTAGAGAATACAGCAGTATCTTCCCGCTCTTTTGCGTACCAGTTATGTCTTGGCGAGCAACATTCATCGCAGGCGGCAGTTTGCCGCCCACGCGATCGGATGAAGGTCAAGTAGGATTATACTAAACAAAATACATCCCAACAATACAATGATTTAGCAATAAAAATTTGATCACTTAGGTTCCGATAATTAGATGAAGTTGACTGCGAATGAGCCCACAATGACGCTAAGATAGCAATACTGCTAAACGTATCAGAGAAGATGCTCATTTGAGTGATCTTACTCAAAATAGTCGCTAGGAGTGCCAAAATCGCATAAAAGTGTTGGTAACATCCTAGACCCACATTGGGTCTTATTGCCTGATGGAAGAGTTCTGGAAGATTTATTTTGGGTCTCGTTGGCATCCAACGTGTTAAACGAAAATTGATAAAAACCGAAAGAATTTCGGCGATTCAGTTTCACGTTTCACCTATTAAACAGACATCGTCTTCTCGTATAAGTATCGTACAGTGAGTATCTGTTTGATACAAAAATGTTGATTATGAAATTTGTATTTCGCTATAGTTAATTAACGTTGAGTCACTGATTCGGAAGAGTCTCATCGAATGATCCGCTCAGGCGAAAAGATAATGAGGTCACCGACTCCGAAGGGAGATTCAATATCATTTGACTGATTGGCTACAGTTACAACAAGCCGAAAATCTCTCATCCGATCAGGACGAGGTTCTTTGAATTGAAAAGTTGACGTTCTGCAAGGGGCCGAGATGAATATCGCGTTACAATTAATTCGGGAATGAGTGGGAGGGCCACATTGTGCATTACATGGAAAAGGCTTTGCCCGGGGGATGGTACTACATTATGGTACGATGTCATCAGGGTTCAACGGCGCGCTTTATACTTTAAAACCTACGTTTTACAATAGGCTCTGGTTACAGGTTTTCGGTTGTTTGGGGGGATCCGGTTTTTGAATAGCTAATCCGGTGTTTTGGCACTACTTAATCGAGGGCGTTGACTCGGGGGAAATAAGGCGTCAAGTTACCTTATACTTCCAGCTCAGGAGCAGGCCACCCGATAGCATCCGATATTCTATTGTACCTCACGTACTTGTTAAATAGCAAATGGGGGACTTTAAGGGATTGATTCTTCACTATTAGAGGCAGGAAAGTTTTATGTTCGTGCAGAAGGTTGAAAAATCGTACTCTTACGACAAACTTTAGATCTCATCGAGCAGCGACATCAACAATTTCAGAGGTTTGCATATATTTTAGCAGGTGTATATTTTAATTAATTTATTCAAACTCGTGTGATGTTTCGTGATTATTTTAATATTCCAGCCTTTAATATTTTTTTACCAACTGTGATATGTTGTGCGATTTACGCTAACTTCTTAAATATTGTTACTGAATGTTTAGTTTTGCTTCCGTGTCTATACCAAGTTAGCGGAAGCTTTGTTTTCACTTTTCAACATTGACAAAAAAAATTCTCCAAAATCAAAATTTCCACTCGCGTTTAAGTTTGAGACCTTTCTTAACAATTTTGGTTCCGTGTCTGTCTGTCTGTGTCTCTGTCTGTCTGTCATGAAATCCTTGCCACAGCCATAACTTCTACATTTCTCATCCGATTTTGATGAAATTTTCAGGGATTGTGCGAGTTGGTCCCCTATGAAAATCATTGGCCTCAGACATAGTAGCGTAACGTCTACATTTTTCATCAATATTCAGAGACTGAGCGGGGTGATGTGTAGATGGTCCCGTATGAGGGTAGTGGAAGGTACTTAGAGATTGATGTTTTGAGATCAACTACTAAGCATCGGATTATAAATCCGATAGATACAATTGGGTAGTACATTACCCGATATACTTAGTATATTACCCGAGTACCAGTATATTACCCGAGATATAATCGGGTATATTACCCGATAGTAGATACAATCGGGTAATCGTAGATACAATCGGGTTATGGATACTAGGAAGCTATGTGCCACACCTATTTGGCATTCATTTGTATCAATGTATTTGTTGTCCGATATTTGATGGCTTCAGGCCAGGTGGTCTAGTCAGCCCGGGGGCGGCCCACCTGGCATTTTCTTTATTAGGGTTGTCTCCTACTGACAGCAGGCGGCCACGGGAGCCGCCATGGTGGATGGGTCCGGGCCCAAGTATATGCAAGTATGTTCCACCATTTCCCTGGTTTCGTGATCATGGACCTCACTAGATACACTCATTACATTTACAGTTTGAAAAATTATCAAACATCGATGCCATAAATTCAGTTTGAGAAGATTTACACCATGTATTTATAGGTATAGTATACCCAAGGAGAGTATAGGAGAGGAAGTTTACTCACGCTCCACCGCTGTGAAGGGGCGTGACGTCACCATAGTCCTCCAGCGCCAGTCTCCCTTCGCCTCACTGCTTTAGAAATTTAGTAGGTACTTCAACCAGCAATTTGTGGCTGAATTTTGGGAAAATTCGCTCGAACTGTTGGCCCGGGCAAAGTTAGTACCTAATACATGGACAAATGGAAATTTCAACTTTTCTGCTATGGAACTTGGGAAACAATTCATCATTTCTCGACTTTTTCGTTTCAGAGCATTAGTCCCGGGTATGATTATTGTGTCTGTCTGTGGTTGATTCTTTGTAATGGGGTGATAAAGAAATCATGGTCTGATTGTGATGACATTTTAGCCGGTTAAAACAGAGTTTTTACTGGAATTTTTGGTTTTGGAGTAGGTATTTTGAATAATAGACATTTTCATGTCTTTTCTTTGGCACATAAACGAAAACTAAGCAAGTCTTTTTGCTTCAAATCTACCAAGGTAGCGAAAGTATTGTTTTCACTTTTGAAGGTTAAAAATTAAAATTTTTATAAAATAAAATTTCTTTCCGAGTTTTACGTTTTGGACCTTCCTAAATAATTTTGGTTTCATATCTGTCTGCCACAGAGATCTGCAAATCCCTGTATGAGGCAAACCAGGAAATTATGGAATGGTTTATATAAACTCAAATTTTCCACTCCAATTGACCTATTTCATCAATTTTATGCTGAATTTCTTGTCTACTACGATGCTACATTCATCCAAATGTTCAAACTATTCGATTTGAAAAAAATTAGTTCATCAACATCTTTTATAGCAATTTTTCAGGTTTTGTGAAATTCTTTGAAATACCTAGGTACTTCAAAATCGTCTAATTTATAAATTTTTTTTAATTGAAGAACGTTGTGTTCAATCTCAGAAACCGAAAATGTAAACAGAATAAACTATGCAATCTACCGTGTGTTTATAAACAATGCAGGCCCGAGCGAAGTACCAGAGACAGCTGGCGGCGAGGTGGTCTGGACTCTGGTGACGTCACGTTTCCCCCACCGGGGAGTGTGAGCACACCTTCTCTCTACACACCTTGGTATATACCTATATTTTGTCCTTTATTATAATTTTTCGATCATGCTGTCGACGATGAAACACAGGAGTTTCTACTTTAAATCATGATTTATAATATAGAACTACAGAAAGTTAAGAATTTCAATCAACACCTATTTATTATTATTTTTGTAAATTTGACGCATTCATGTCCTTGTAGATAACGAATAAAGATCTATCTATCTAAAATTTGTACTGCCTTCATCACAAGGCAAGAGTGTGAGTCAAAAATAAGTATCAGATACAGATATAAGTCGGTTAAGGGTTCCACGACAAACCCAGTCACGAAAATAGGGTTCAGTAGTGTAGCGAATCCTTGAAAAATATATTACTCTCACCTGCCACAATATAAATTGTGAGATACGGGGTACAAAATTGAGAAAATCAAAGCTAATATGGAATTAATAGTAGGTAAATTTAAATTTAAATAAAAAAACCTTAAATTTAAATAAAACCAACAAAATATATTAGAAGTATTGAGGCGTCTATTTCAACTAAAATAAACCAAAAATGTATTATCTTTAGATTTTAAATCCATTTAACGTACAATGAATTACCAACATCAAATAATTTCGTGGATTGTTTAAAGACGTTTGCTCGTACGGAAGACATCCTGACTCTGAGAGGCCTACGGATACGGGTAGGTACTAAGTAAGTTGAATTTCTGGAAACACAAAGAGAAAGCTCCCCACTCCCTTGGCAAACCTCTATAACTTTTGTGGGGAGACAGACGTTGGAAGGAGTAAAACCATCAGACCTCCTCTCTAGTTTCCGAACTGCCTTACGCCCTTCCCTTTCTATTCTTAATCACCCAACCGGAACATCAAAGCGGGGATAATTGACATTTCAATTAGCCGCTCTTAATCTTCGTTTTGATTAACCGGGAGAGGGGGGGGGGGGTAAAGATCATCCCGGGCATTGAACATACTAGATGCGATAAGCGGACTAAAAGATTGCCGGGAGCATGTAAGAGTGAATCAGAACTTAGGACCCCCGCACTTTGCAAATCGCAAGTTTTGGTCTTTCATCAATTTTTCATTAGGGTGATGTTGAAAACCATGATCAAGGAATAAGAATAATGAGAGAGAATGGATGAATGAAAGTTGCTGTTTCAACTCTTCACAATGCATTCTCTGAGATTCACTGAGATTCATCATTCAATTAGCTCATTGGTCGAACAAAATAACAATTTTCCCTAAATTTTAACCTTTTTTTCATGGCCCTGGAATTGAAAATACTTTGCACTCTTTGACAAGGGGTTTGAAACTGTCGACCACAAAAAAACCGACACGCAGAGTGAAAATTTTGATTTTTGAGGACTCAAATTTTCTTGACGAATACAAATAAGTTCCCTACGTTTGGTAGTGAGGAAATAGAAAGTCAGAAAGTTAGGAAATTACTGAGGGAATTACATAATCGAAATCGGGTAGGTAGTAACTTTGTATAGTTTCGCCAATTCCAAGACACAAAACCCTAATTGGGTGCCATTTTGCAACAATCGACTAAACCACAAAGTGTTGGGATCACGATTTGAAATTTCGGATTCCATATTTTCGTATCATTATCTTCATGACGGTTTTCGATGAGTTCAACACGGTCAACACAATTTATCTAACCTATTTTCACGGTAAAAACCCAAAAATTTCGCCTACCTATGACTTTTAAGGCGAAAACCGATTGTTGCGTAACTCCTTATGGCACTTCATATTCGAAAATACTGTCAAAATCGGCTAACTGACATACCATTTTCCTTGAGTCTTCACTTTATAGGCATCCTAAATTAGTCAAGTAGAGTACAATTTCATCGAAACTAAATTACGGAATAATAAATAAGTGAACAGTTTGAACCTTAAAAATTTGCTTTTTTAATTAATTTAATGAAAATTTTAATACAAATACGTAAAAATACAAATTTTTATAATTTTACAGTGAATTTTGAAAAATTGTCTTTAATTGACATGATTTTGAGATTCCGAACTGTCAAAAATTGTTGCTGTCGACTTGTTTTGTCTGCATATTCGAGTTCAGCGACCCTAAAGACGTAAGTACGAGTCGTAAACGAAAATGTGTTTCGTAAACGAAGTTTCATTCGTAAACGAAGTTTCACAATTTTACAAGGAGGTAAAAGTTATATTCAGGGTACCCGTAAGCAAGTTGAGAATCTGAAAATCGAATAAAAAATTTGCTCACTACGAGTACTTGAGGGTTTTTCTTCGATAAAACAGAATCACGAGTGTGAATCACAGAAGAGGTTTAATCTCCGTTGAATTTTTAGCTCGATCGCTTTTCGAGTTGTATTCAGTTTTGCTTCTTAGCAACCAATAATCATATTTCCATATGAAGCTCCCTATTTTTCGAATCGAGTGAGAAGCCTTTAGTTCTTTCTAATAAACTTCATTGCGAAGGCGTGAAGGTAGTATGGTGGGGTAGGTAGTACCTACCAAGGGTTGGTAGGTAAAAAAAACGCTGCAAATCATTGCCCAAAGGTTTATTATTTTCTGTATAGACCCCTCCCTACCAACCGTAGGTACCTACTAGGGCATTTTTGAAAAGGCTGTAGTAGGTAGTAGGTACCTATGGTTGATAGGGAGGGATCCATACAGAAGGGTCAAAATGGCTTTTGAAATTTCGAACGAAATAACCATTGTAGGTGAATCAAGGTGCCCAAATGAAGCAAAATATGTAGAAAAACAAAAAATCGATGTTTTGTGGGTCAGACTATTGTTGTGTAACAACACCCAATTCAGGAAGTTCTAAAACGTAAAACGCGAGTGGAAATTTTGATTTTGGAGAATATATTTTTTTTTGCATTGGATGCAATTTTTTTTCAAGAGAATATTGGTTTGTACACGAAAATATTCGACCAAAACGTGGTTTCCCTTAGCAACTGTCTCATCGATTCACGCTCACACGGCTCAACCTGTAGGGTTAAAATTTACCTCGAGAACTCAGTAAGACCTTGGGCAGGTTTTAAAATGCAACATTTCTTTACAAGAACTCCTTCGACCAGAAGGAGTTTCCTTAGCAACCTTAATCGAGGAAACAATTTCGCAACCACGGCAGGATGATTTATGGGCTACATTATTTTAAAAACGCTGAAAATCATTGCCCAAAGGTTTATTATTTTCTGTATAGATCCCTCCCTAACAACCGTACGTACCGACTACCTATTAGGGCATTTTTGAAAATTTCAACCCCAACCACCAACCAAATGGAAATGAGGGGTTGAAATTTTCAAAAATGCCCTTGTAGGTAGTAGGTACCTATGGTTGGTAGGGAAGGATCTATACAGAAGGGTGATCTATACAGAAAATAATAAACCTTTGGGAAATTATTTGCAGCGTTTTTCTTGCTCGATTCTAAAGGCTTATTATAGAAAATAATAAACCAAAAGTAAGAATAATGACTATGATAAAGGTGTTAGGTTCTCCCATTTCTGATTATTGAAACTGTCAAAAATGTCGGGAAATGAAAGCGTCCCAAATAAACTTTCCCGGTTCAGTAGGGCATTGGATTTCCTTCGAATGGCAATCGACCGAACTCCCGCCGAGGAATTTTTTCCCTCTCCGCGAAAATAAAAACTCCAGGGACCCCATTTATTATGCCGATTGGAAATAGAGTTGATTCTCGAATAAGAGGGAGAGAAAAGGTGAGGCCTGAAAGGAAAAACTAAGTTGGTACAGAAGGGACGTAGGAGTGGTTGAGTCCCAATTCAAACACTAACTGGATTTTCCCCTTTTCTCGGAGTTTTACTAGTTTTTAACTCGAGTTTGCTCAACTAGGATGCTTCCTTTCTGCAGATTGGCTGATCAGAAGAGTAAGGTCTGAGAGAGAGATGGGAGAGAAGGGACAGGACGCCAGGATGGTCTCTCTAGAGAGACTGAAATACGTTGGATTAAATCAGGTTCTGAAGGAAAATTTTTGTAACTCAATAAGGTGACTTCTCTACGTTAAAATGTGATATACAAGCTCGAAGCAAAATAATAGATACTGATAGAACCAATACCTTCTCCTTCTACATTACGAGTATGTAAGCCTGGCTCACCAAGTGTGAGCCTTTTTCACAGTAGATTGTTATGTGTTCGTAGTAGCTGAAGATGTATTCACAAAAAGGTCTGTAATGTGGGATAGTGTGGCACCCGAAAAATAAATTAATTAAGATCCAAACCTTTGTCTATTGATAAAACCCTAGAAGTAAGTGGGGCACTTGGGGCAACAGTGTTAGTACACACTAACACAAAGCCCATGATGGGTGCGATATTGGTAGCCCTGATTTGTCCCATAATTGGTTCACACGATGAAGTTATCTCACCACATAACTCTTTTCTGATGACGTAATGGAATGGATCAAGTTTTAAAATTTAAAAATTTAAAACATTTAATGTCGGTTGGTACTCTAAATGCAGAAATGGTAAGTAGGACTTGTATGATATTAAAAGGCAAACCTAGTAAACAATTAGGTATTTAGCAATGGTGCAAAACAGTGAGATGGCGAAATGTAACAGACTTGTTGACTAACCTGGTTAACAAGAGGGGTCCGAGAGGCTCCAGCTGGAGGGAAGACATCTGCATACGTTGGCCAATTTCGAACATTCAAATTTTGAAGATTAATAGGTGGGCCGCGCTCGAGAGTCTGACGAAGAGTGACAGGGAGGGGGGATGACGCGAGGGACCTCCTGCACTGTAGGAGGAAGGGAAGATAACAACAAGACTATCTTACGCCATCAAGTAAGAAATGCACCTTGATACCAAACATAATCCCCCCACCCAAAATGTGAAAATTTTGAAAATTTAGTGGACAGTTTGGAAAAAAATAGTATACAAAAAATTAAAAAAAATTCCATCTGGAAACTATTCTTAAGGGTTGAATAAGAACAACAAAAACACCCCCCACCATATGACTTCGAAAAAAAAAAAATTTAAATTTTTAGGGAATATAATTAATTATAGGACATCTCCTTGGATGAACAAGATAATATTATTTTTAATAAACCAAATGATCTCTTTTGGGTTGGTAGGAGGGTGAGGATAGGAGGTTATTCTAAAGGAAGCACCACCAGTTTACTGGTGGGGCGAATCAAAATTCCAGTAGGAGTTTTGACTTCGACGACCCGCACAATGCCATCAGCCCCAGGCAAAATCCTTAACACACGTCCCAATGGCCATTGAGTGGGTGATGTCTTTTGGTTACGGATAATCACGACGTCTCCTTCTTTGATCGGAAGACTGGTAGAGTGCTTGGTCCATTTGGTACGTGGTCGAAGTGTTACGAGATATTCCTTTTTCCATCTCTCCCAAAAAGATTGGATGAGCTGTTTGACAAGGTGCCATCTCTTGAGACTGGATATCTTGTCATTTACGATGTCCTCTTCAGGGCGAGATAACAAAGGACCCCCGATCAGAAAATGACCAGGAGTGAGACAGTCGGCTGGATCGTTTGGAGAGCTGGAGAGAGCTGTCAAGGGTCTCGAATTCAAAATAGCTTCTATACGAGCTAAAACGGTGGTGAGTTCTTCAAAGGTAAGGCACTGTTCACCAATTATGCGTTTCAGATGGTGTTTAGTGGCCTTGACCATAATTTCCCAGGCACCTCCAAAGTTAGGACTTGCTGGAGGATTGAACACCCATCGAATCTCTCGTTGAGCTAAATATTCTTTAAGGAGTGTTGAATTCGTTTGGAGAAATTTATAAATTTCCAATATCTCGCGAGCAGCACCCCTGAAATTTCGACCATTATCAGAATATATGTGGGAAGGAAGTCCTCGGCGAGCAATGAAGCGATCTAAGGCTGCTAGGCATCCTTCAGTACTCAATTCCGAAACCACATCTAAATGAACAGCGCGAGTTCCCATGCAGACAAAAACCGCGAAGTAACACTTCTCTCGTTTGGCGTTCCTCAGTCGGCTGGATCGAATCACATAGGGTCCTGCAAAGTCAACTCCAGTATGCGCAAAACAACGGCCGGGGGAGACCCGGTATTCAGGAAGGTTTCCCATTTGAGGTTGTGCTGGCTGAAGTTGGAACCGAGCACATTTGACACACTTGTTGATGCGATATCGGATCACACTGCGAGCCGAAGGGATCCAATATTCTCTGAGAATTAGTGATTGAACGAGGCGAGGTCCTCCATGGGCAGAATAGCGATGATAATGATCAATTAAAAGGTAGGTGAGATGACTCTTTTTTGGAATCAAAAGCGGACGTTTGGTTTTCTCAGTCAGTGGAGCCCAGGTCAGACGACCCCCCACCCTAAGGAAGCCGTCGGAGGATATAAACGGGGAAAGAGACTCCAGTCGTTTCGAACATGATTTTTGTTGTTCTAATAACCGGATTTCGTTCTCATAATGATGAGCTTGGGTTACCTTAACTAGAACTGATAGTGCCTCCCTATATTCAGATGGAGATATGGGTCCAATTCTCCGTCCGAGATGGGAAGAATTCTTGGACGACAGTGAAGAATTATGGACGAACCGACGAACATAAGAAATAACCCTCTGGAGTTTCAGTAATGATGATGATCGTTCAATCAACTCAACGTAGTTGAATTCTCTGGAAACAGCTAAAAAACTCGATAAATGAGGCACCTTGAGTTCGGGTACCATGGGTGAGTGGGAAGGAGATAATTTGGTGGGCCATTCTTCCATAATTTTCATCAAAAATGGAGGCCCATACCACCACAATGGATGAACGACGAGTTGAGAAGGTAACACACCCCGACTTCCTGCATCTGCAGGATTCAAAGCACCTGGTACGTGGTACCAACATGCCATAGGAGTTAATTCATGGATCTGAACTACTCGGTTGCTGACGAACGTCTTGAGTTTGTATGGTGGGGTCCTCAACCAAGCCAAAACAGTAGCCGAATCAGAATAACAAGTGATCTGTGTGATGTTCAACGAATCGATGAGGGGAGCGCATGACTTGATTAACTTGGATAGGAGATGAGCAGCACCTAGTTCCAACCTAGGAATGGTCCATGGTTTTAATGGAGCAACCTTGGTTTTAGCTCGAATCAAATGTGTGGATACTTGACCTTGTCCTTCAACCCGTAGATAGAGAACGGCGCACATTCCTAGTTCACTGGCATCTGCAAATCCAATCAACTGTAGTTGGGCTTCGGCAAACGGAATTATGCATCGTGGGATTTTGATTTGGCGCAAAGTAGGAAGATCGTGTTCTATTCGTTTCCAATGTAGGTCAAGATCTGATGGGATGGGAGCATCCCACTCTATCTTTGCCAGCCATAACTGCTGAAGAAGTACTTTGAGAGAAAACACGACAGGACTCAGATAACCATTGAGATCAAACATTCGTGCCACCTTGGAAAGAATTCCTCGTTTGGTGGCAGGAACCTCCTGAGAATCGATTTGGTAGCAGAAAAAATCTCCCTTAGGATCCCATGAGAGACCTAAAACTTTGACAGTCTCTTGAGCTGGAAACTCCGAGAGATTGAGAATCTCTGGATAGAGGTTATGAAGGACAGAAGGTAACGAACTGGCCCATTTTCCAAGTTCAAAGCCGCCAGCTTTCAACAGTGAGATCAATTGTCGCTGAAGTTCATGAGCTCCTTCTTCAGACGAGGAGCCTCCAAGAATATCATCAATATACGTGGATTTCCGAAGAACCTCCGCAGCTAAGGGATATTTGTCTCCTTCATCGTCAACCAATTGAGTGATAGTACGTTGAGCAGTGAATGGGCTGGATGTGACACCGAATGTTACAGTTGTCAACTGCCATTCTTGGATGGGGTCAGTTGGTGAAAATCTCCAAAGGAAGTGAAGGTAGTTCTGATCATCAGGATGAAGTTTGATCTCCCTGTACATCTGGCGGATGTCACAGGTTAGCGCCACCTTATGCGTGCGAAAAAAGGTAATGACATCCCCAATGTCACTTTGGAGCTTGGGTCCAACATACAATGAATCATTGAGACTAACACCAGACGGATCCTTTTCAGTAGGATTGAAAACCACGCGAACCTTGCGTTCACTATCGGGGCCCTTGACAACTCCATGATGTGTCAGAAGGTAATCAGAAGGAGAGGACGCAATTACCATGTGCCCTTGAGCAACATAGTCAGCTATGTTGGCCTGATACAAAGAGTGAAACTCAGGATCCTTCTCAAATCGTTTTTCGAGTCGGAGCAAACGTTGAAGAGCTCGTTCTCTGGTTGAACCCAATTGAGGAGGAGTACCATGGATAAATGGAAGTCGTGCTATGTACCTTCCCGAAGCATCCCTGGAAATGGTTTTTTGAAAGTGTTCCTCACAAATACGATCCTCATCAGAAACAACTGGATTTACTGTGACCTCTTCTTGCTCCCAGAACGCTTGTAGACTTTTATCCAAGCTCTGCAGAGGGAAGATCAAAGAGGACGATGACATGAGCGATGTGAAGAGGGAAGCTTGAGTATCTTCAGGAATTGAACCCATGATGACGTAGCCAAAAATGGTAAGGACCGCTGAGGGTGTGCCCTTAATATGAGAAGGAGTTTCAGGGGTAACATCCAAGACAGTTTGGACCCCTAGGAGTATGTCGATAGGGGCAGATTTCACGAATTCTGGATCCGCTAACTTCAAATAGGAAAACCTTTTGAGTATTTGGTCAGGAAGAGATGTGGTTGGGAGATCAGAGGTTATACGAGGAAGGATTGCTGCTTCAACAATAGTAGATTCAGAAGAGTATCGAGAAGTTAGACGACAAGTCACTATTCCTTGTGCCTTTAGAGATCCAGTAGACTGACCAACACCGGAGATAGCGAAATGACATTTTTTACGTTTGAGACCAAGTCGCTCTACCAAGGAGGAAGTAATAAAATTCGCTTGACTCCCTGTATCAAGAACCAAACGACATGAGTGGGGCTGGCCACAAGCATCGAAAATAATTGCGCAAGCTGTGCCGAGTAACGAAGTGGAAGATTTGGACGGTTTGGGAGAGACATTAGCCAGCGAAACTGAAGGATTTGTGGGTACATCAGGATTATCATCAGTTGATGAAGGAACCAACGATGTGCTGAGATTAGATGACTTCGTAGGTGGAGGAGAGACCTGTTTCTCCACAGGTTCTGGGTGAAGTAAACTATTATGAGTAGTTTTACCACAAACTTTACAAACGAACGTGGATTTACACGTTGAAACGGAATGCCTGCCAAAACAAGCATAACACAAATTGAGTTTCTTGATAATATTCTTTCGATCAAGACAACTTTTACCCAGAAATTTGTCACAATGCTGTATCTTGTGACCACTACTGGAACAATAAGAGCAGGTGTTGGGTTTCGGATTAGTAGAAATCGAACGAGGAGCAGAATTAGAGGTACCAGGCAATTCACTATGTGATAACAACACACGTCGTTTCTTGTTGTCGTTCTGAAGAGGTGTTTTAGTGGATGTATCTGATTGGGTTGAAAGAAGGTCAGTAATCGTATACTGGTTTACGACATAACTAGTGAAATTCGCATAGGTAGGAAATGTTGTACCTAAGTATTTATCTTCGAAGGATTTCCTTGTTTTTGAATCCAAGAGACGTAGACCCAGATGTAACAATATGAAATCACCCATATCAGGAACTTTTAGCGACACCAGGCTGGCTACTGTTGTTTGAAATGTATCAAATAATGCTCGAAACCCTGTTTCTGATTTGATAGGTTCCATATTCAATAATTTATGCAGATAGAAATTAGCTAAAACTCTCTCATTGGTATATCTGGTTACCAACAAGTTATAGGCAATCAAATAATTTTCTGCAGAGAAGGTTACTGTTTTAACTAATTCAAGTGCTGAACCTTCAACGTTAGACATTAAATACGTGAATTTCTCAATATCGGCCAACTGTGAATGATGTATCAAGGCATCATAAAGTGACTTGAAGGCCGAAAATTCGTCGATTTTACCACTAAACTTGATTAAATTTATCTGAGGCAATTCGGCTTCATTGGAGAACAAGCTACACTCGTAGTTTGGATTGAGTTATTGAGCGAAGGAATTGGAGGTACAATATATTTCTTAGAGGCAGCTTTAATCGAATAATAGAGATCTTCAAACGATTCAGCGATTTGATCTATTTCCGTTTTACACGAAGGATCTTCTAGCTCAATATCCGCCAAATTATCTAAAATTGCGTTGAATTCAGTAAACTGTTCATCTAATGATTCTGCTCGAACTAAGAATACATCGAGATTAGAAGGGAGTTTGGGAATCATATCGTAGGTAATTTGAATTCGCCTAAAAACTCGGTTCTTCTTATCTGTATATTTCTTAAAACGTGTAGGGTAATCGGCGTCGACTGACATGATGATTCTTCAAATGTTTCAGACAATTCTGGTAGGTGACCACAACTTTGCTCGAGTGAAGGAAACAAAAGATTATACCTGGGACCGATGGAAATGTGCGGACACGAGCGCTTTCCTTTTGTTTTGGAATAGGTAGGTAGGTTATTGAATGACAGGCACACAGATGGGCGAGGAGCGATGGAGAGGCTATTTAGGTAAACAACAATCAAGGTATTGCGGAGGAAAGAGGAGATAAGGTGAGATCACTTATCTAAACTAACGGAGCTTCTAATTTTATCTTAGAAGAACTAGGAACTCGATCAATCCTGTTACAGTTTCCTCACAAGAACCTATTGATTCTAGGTAGGTACCTATTCAATTAAACAACGTGGAAAGGTACGTTAATTGTAATTTAGTGGACTGCTTCATTAGGTGATTCATTAATTAATGCGGTTCGCAAGGACCATTTTTTGGTGCCTATGTATGATATTAAAAGGCAAACCTAGTAAACAATTAGGTATTTAGCAATGGTGCAAAACAGTGAGATGGCGAAATGTAACAGACTTGTTGACTAACCTGGTTAACAAGAGGGGTCCGAGAGGCTCCAGCTGGAGGGAAGACATCTGCATACGTTGGCCAATTTCGAACATTCAAATTTTGAAGATTAATAGGTGGGCCGCGCTCGAGAGTCTGACGAAGAGTGACAGGGAGGGGGGGATGACGCGAGGGACCTTCTGCACTGTAGGAGGAAGGGAAGATAACAACAAGACTATCTTACGCCATCAAGTAAGAAATGCACCTTGATACCAAACAGTACTCAATAAGTAGGTATAGAGCTATTAATTTTTCGTGACGTTATTTAACACATTAAATTATTATTTGATAGAGATTAGTTTAATCCACCCCTCACACACACAAAGGTTTAAATCTGGTAGTACTGACTATTTACACATCTTGGGGTAAAGCTGAAAACAATTAAAGCTAAAAACAAGTTAAAGCTGAAACAGCAAGCAAATTAACAACACTAGTTGAAGCTAAAAACCATTTTTTTTCTGTATCTAATATAATGTTCCTTAGAAGTAATTTAGTAGTTAAAATCACGAAAAAATTAAGTAGTTAAAATCACGAAAAAATTAAGTAGTTAAATTCACAAAGTTAAGTAGTTAAATTGAGTTGTTAAAATTAGTTAAGTTAAAAAGTAGTTAAAATTAGTTAAGTAGTTATAATCACGAAAAATTTAGTACCTAGTTTAATCTTGTTTGATATGCACATAAGTGTAGGTATCATGATTGTCCCTGATACCTAAGGCACCGAAACGAGGATGAACACTGATAAAACAAATTAATTCCGTACCTATATTGGCCACGTGGAAATGCTTCTGGGAGATCCTTGATCCTTATTTCTTGGTATGTACTGATTCTGGATTCTTTCAAAAGAGCCAGTTTCGCTCATAGATAGCATATTGAGCGTGCTAGTAGGTTGACAGCTGCAAACAGGATGGTAGCTTCCTGGCAGATCCCAAGGGGAAAGAGAGGAAGATGCAAGTTCTCACGAGGTGGCTTTTGGCTTAGGTGAACTGGCCACCCAATCAAGATCTTGAACGCTTTCTTGGGTTGGTGGGTGATGAGGATGCAGACGCACTGTCAAAAGAGGCTGCAAGGGGCGAGAACGCTCCAGTTGAGTTTTTCTTGGTCCCTAAATCCTTCTTTGAGGAAACCAGTCGCGGACAGGCCATGGAAATGTGGGAGCAAATGTGGGAACATACTCGTTTTTTCGTCGTTTTTTCCTTGAGGTAAGAAAAAGATTGAGGGCTTCTTCAAGTTGACACAAGTCATGTCTGGATGGACGGAATGCAGCCTACCTGTATCGTTTTGGCTGGGCCGATTCTCCAAACTGTGGATGTGGCGCACCAGTTCAGCAGACATGGGATCACCTGGTGTACGATTATTCTGGTTTTGAGTCGTCACGTGCAGGCTCATCAGGAAGGTGGTTTTAGTCAGTGGTTAGTGACTGGTCTCATTTGCCGACTTTACAAAAACATTTTCGTGACTTTCGTGTTTTTATCAATAGTAAAGATTTTGACTTGATTTGATTAAGTGTTCAAACTTCATGTAAATTGCATAAAATGGTGGTATATTAATTTGAAATTGGAGATTGTTATTAGTGTTATAGATTAATGTACAATGAAATTCATGTAGGTAGAAATTGAGGCATGCAGAATAAACGGTCTTGGTCCAGAGTGCCTGAAGGTACTGGCCAGTCGGGAAGCTTTTCCCACCAGACAGCCATTGGAGTTGCGGAGGCATGATTACCTCCTTCAAGGTTTTGAGGCTCTGCATCATCTTCACAAGCAGCACGGAGTGGGTTTTATATGGAAGTAGGCTGTTTGTTATGTACAGGATGCTGCAGGTTGGCAGGCTCTAGTAGGCTCCCTTGCTGTCATTCCTCTTAATTTGCGCCAATGATAGAAACAACCCTGTGAGTGGTGACTGCTCACATTTACTTCTTCATCATCTTTTCACATAAATAGTAGCTTATTTGGCGTGGACGGTTATGACGGAGCTTCTTTAAAAAAATCTGGATCCGAAACAGGGATTTTAAGCTCATGTTGTGTTCATAGGGGACAATGCAGGGTTGACTCACTCAAACACTGAAAATTCTCTCAAAATTAATCACTATTGTAGAGTACTATTCTACATTTGAATATGAATCATTATTAAATTAAATTATAAATAATACAAAATTATTGTACGAGGAACAATCACAATCTAATCTTTATTTTCCTGTTCTTTCTATCAAAAGCCTTAATCACACATGTGCTGTCAATCAGCTGATGTCTACTGAAGTAGCAGGAATAGGTTCATTACACTTCCCCCCACTTAGGCTCAATCGTTGCTCCTGCAATGATAAGGTACACAGTTTTTACAGGCTGCAACTTTTTCACATCCATCGCCATCTTCGTACCACAAAGTCTTCGGGAAGTTGTTGATCCGCATTATACGCTTTATTACGAAAGGCCCTTTTACAACTGGATTCTTCTCCCTTGGTCCACACTGAACTAAAACTTTTCTTCCTTCTTCGAACTCCGGAGTTTTTTGAGGACGTCTCCTATCGAATTGGAGCTTCATCGTTTGTTCATAGTTGTGAGGGGTGCACTCTTTCTCTTCCACATCATTTTCCGTGATCCCAAAGTGACTATCTGCCGGAAAAATCGCTTTTGTCTTGAAAGCTTTATATTTTGGAGAGCAACCGATCGCAGTGCAATGGGATCGGTTAATGTGGTTTACTGCTGCTTCAAGACAGCACTTCCAACCTCCTCTGATGTTCGGGTATAATGCAAAAAATTGTTTGATGTCCCTCATTTTCCGCTCCGCGAGACCATTGGCTTCAGGATGATAAGGAGCGGTTGTCACCCACTTAATCCCTTTCTCAGCAGCGAATCTCTTAACTTCTTCTGATAAAAACTGTGGACCATTGTCGGTCACTATCTTCTTCACTCTTGCTATATGGGAGAACTCTCTCAAGTACTGCACCACTGCCCTAGAAGTTTCTTTCATAGCTTTAGCATACAAAAATCGCGATGCCTCGTCCACCAAAATCAGGAAAGATTGAGTTATTTCGATTCCTTCAGATTTCTTCTTCTTCTCTCCGAAGTCGAGATGAATGCACTCAAAGGGCACATCTGATTTTGGGGCAATGACCATTGTATCAGGCTTAGCTCTGTATTTGAACTTTATAATTTGGCACTCGTGGCAGCTTGCAACATACTTTCGAATTGTTTCCTTCATTTTAGGCCAGTAAAATCTTGATTTTATTTTGAAATAGGTTCGCAAAAAACCATCGTGGCCTCCGAAATGAGGGTCATCGTGGTACATTCGAAGGACTTCAGGTATTCGACACTCAGTCACTTGTAATCTGTCATTTTTGCTGTTTCGAACCAAATTAACAGTTGGATGAAAATCGGAGTCCAGACATAGCCGTGATATTGCATCAGCATCTTGGAGCTCGCTCCCACTTCGATGGTTTATGGTAACATTATAGCTCATGAGGAAAACCTGCCACCTACCCAATCGTCCCTTTGGTTCTTTCAAATTTAAGAGATGAGAAAGGGCTCCGTGGTCGGAATGGACTACAAAGTTTCGACCCTCCAGATATGACCGGAAATATTTAATTGCTTTGATGACTGCTAGAGCCTCTTTATCTGTGACGGAGTAAGCTTGTTCTGCTTTCGTGAATGTATACGAGTAATAACCAACTACTCTCAATTGCTGCTTCTTGGGACGAGATGAGTCGCGCTGATATAAAATTGCACCAGTTCCGAAATTTGAAGCATCCGTACAGAGCTCAAACGGGAGCATCCAATCTGGGAGCTGTAGTACAGGGTTACTCGTAATTTTTTCAAGCAGGGTCTGGAATGCTTTTTCTTCTCCCTCCGTCCACTGAAAGGTTACATCTTTGCCCTTTAGGCGGTCAAGAGGTCTCACAATTTGAGCGTAATTTGGTATGAACACTCGAAAATGTCCAGTGAGTCCAGTAAAGACTCTCAGAGAATGTAGGTCGTGTGGTCTATTCATCGTTCTGACCTTGGCAACAGATTCTTCCTTGGTTGTTTTGGTGACGCCATCTATTTGTCTCCCCAAGAATGTAATGCTCTGTTTATTGAATTCACTTTTTTCCATATTAATTTTGATGTTTTCTTCTAGGAGCCTCTTCACCACCAAGTATGTTCGTTTGGCACAGTCTTCTGGTGTTCTCCTTCCTATTAGAATATCATCTATGTACACTTTTACGAAAGGATCTCTCAGTAGATGTCCAAGAACTCTTGTCATAAACCTTTGAAAAGCGGATGGTGAATTCCGCCATCCAAACGGAAGTTTATTGAATTCGTAGTGTCCGAAGGGCAGGACGAATGCGGTGAACTGACGAGTTAGTTCTGTTAAGGGGACCTGGTGGAATCCATCCATCAAATCAATTTTCGAAAACGCTTTGCAGCCTCCGAAGTTGCAAATTATGTCATCTATCGAAGGAAAAGGAAATGGGTCTAGTTCGGTTAGTTTGTTGACTTCTCTATAATCTTGGCATAGTCTCCACGTTCCATTTGCCTTGGGAACTATGACACAGGGCGATGCATATTTGGAAGAAGATGGTCTGATTATATTCCGCTCCAACAACTCCTGAATTTTGTCCTGTGCCCAGATGTATCGTTCCCTTGAGAGTCTATATGGTTTCAAACTTACAACTGCAGCATCCTTCTTCAGTTCAAAGGGGACTGCATAAGTTTCATAAGACACATCCTCTATAGGGGGAGGAAAAAGCCTTATTATGTCATTAGCTCGATAAATTGATCTTTCAGGAGGCTCAGCAGACGACAAACAATTGGCCTGGGAGAGCTCATCATGGACCAGTCGGAACCCCAGTAGTCCTAGAGTTGGCATTCCTAGAATAAGGTCATATCCGATACTATTCGTCATAAAAGCGTGGGTCTTCACTGAACTTCTCTCAAATTTGATGTTCAGAGGCGTTGAAAACTTGGTGGTTTCAAGAGTTCCATTGAATCCCCTCAAAGTTTTGGAATCAGACACTACCACCCATCCATTATCCTTGACAATATTTTCCCTGATCAAATTTACGTTTGCACCTGTATCTAGTAGAGCCGTCAACATTATTCCATTGACCATCATTGAGATCCTAGGAGAAGAGGAGGTGGACTCGCACGAGTAGGAGGTCACATCTATCAAGGATTGTTTTCTAGCATAACTATTCTCGAGAGTTGAGGTGCTTAGTTTATTTTCTGGTGAAACATCTTGTGACATGTCTATGGGCTTCAATTTTGCTACTGCTTGACGTAGGGACTCCAGCTTTGAGTAGTCAACCATCACCAACTGATCTTGCATGTATTCTGGTAACCCCATAAGAACCATCGTTCCAACGGCTCGATCGGGTAATCTACCATAGGCCAATTGGATCAGACTCACCTTCTCGTACCAGTACTCCATAAGAGTACTTTTGCCTTCATAAGTGAAAGCACTTGCCCGTTCCGCAAGAATTATACGGTTCTGACCAAAAGCTCCTATAAATGACTGTTTCCAATTGTTCCAATCTTCATTTTCCTCGTTTACTACTCGAGCGTAAAACCATTTTTGAGCTACACTCCCTGATTTGAAACCTGAAATGAGGTTATTTATTTCCGAAAAATCGTCCACCCAATCGTTATTTCGACAAATCATTTCATAAACCGAAATGCATGTTTTTGGGTCCTGATTGTACGGATCAAATAAGGGCACTTTCAAGGTTTTCGATGATAGACTACTATTTATGGTAGCAACCATGGATTGGGTTAGCACGGATAACATCTCTTTCATCATTTCTGTGGTTTGCACCTGATGGTTATCCATGAGTTTATTGAGGATGGCAATAGCATCCGAATTGGCTATGAAATTCATAGTCGATGTCGAATTTGAGGGCATTAAAGACTCATGAACACATAGAAAATGAACAGGTAAGACTCACCGTTCCTGGAAGTCGTAAATCCGTAAACAAACTGCGCCAAAATGTAGAGTACTATTCTACATTTGAATATGAATCATTATTAAATTAAATTATAAATAATACAAAATTATTGTACGAGGAACAATCACAATCTAATCTTTATTTTCCTGTTCTTTCTATCAAAAGCCTTAATCACACATGTGCTGTCAATCAGCTGATGTCTACTGAAGTAGCAGGAATAGGTTCATTACAACTATTGTAATGATTCATATTACAAAGCTCTGAAACGTGGAAATGACAATAAAATTTTTATTTCGGTGAACCACTTCGGTATTGAGGAACCAAAATATCATAGAATTGTGTTGCTTTCATTGTACTTACTTTGAATTATATCTTCATTAACATATTCTTCTTTCATGATTTTTTAGCTGCTTTACCCGAAACGAGCTATTTCCGCTAGAAGCAGCCTGTTCAAAATTCACCCTCACGCCCAAATTTTATAATTCAAAGAGGACCACCAAACTTTCTGATTGGAAGCTTTAATCAAGTTTTCCGAATTACCGGTAATGAGGGTGCCAACGGAAGGATCGTTGACGCAAGCTAATAAGACGACTAGAACAGCACGGATTTCCTACTCAGAAAGGCGCTTCTGATGACTTGAAAGGAGTCTTCTGCATTTCACAAGGATCAAAAACCCTGTGGAGGCCTCTTCTACAGGATATTTAGTTCTCAGTCCTCATTTCCTCTCGAATTTCTCCTTCCGCCTCACCGTCGCTGAGGAGCCGACGCCTCTCTTTACGAATCACGTAGACTTTTAAAGGTTCAGCAGAACTTTTAGGAGTCGTTTTTCCCTTTAAATACCGGCGTACAGTAAAGTTTCGAAGAAACTAAAGTGGAGAACCAAATTAGGAAGAAAAAACAAATTTCGAGTTCACGTAATTCAGCTTCAATTACGTACAGTTTTAAAACGCATAGAAAAATTTGATTTTTGAGTCCTCAAAGAGACTTCTTAATTTTGGAGTCTACCTGCTAATCGATTGTGCAGGTCAACAATAAAGCAGAACAGGCGAAAAAATCTGCCAACTTGTGTGGGCAGTATAACTTGGACCTAAATCAGAATCACGTGCACTTAATATATGGAATTCATGGTATGAAAATGATTTTGTAATGTATTAAAGAGTGAAATAAGACGTGATCTTTTTTGATTAGATGAATATTCAAATCTTTATGTTTTCCTGTACGTAATAAAATCAATGAAAAATCTTAAGTCTCATAAAACTATCCAAATTTGGGCAAATAGATCGATAGAAATTTATGTTTAATGAACATGAAACTTGCTAGCTTGCTAGGACCTCATAACAGAACGGTTGGGTTTTTCCTTTTTTTTAAACGCGATAATTCAAAGCGATAAATCTCTCATAAGAACGTTTCGTTTTCCCCTCGCCAGGAGTTCGACTGATAAAGGCTTTGACGCAAGGGGAGGCCTTATTATGCATAAATGGGCCGGGCTATCATTGAATATCATTTAGCAGGTTTTGTATTTGTGTAGAACTGCGTGCGTGTCTCGATTTTCTTCATCCAATTTACCGTGTTCCCCATTTCGTGTATCTATCTCCACAATCTATGTGCAAACTTGATTGAAATTCAAAACTACACAGCACAATATAGCCAAACACACCATTTCTTTCAGTAATCTACAGCTAAACGTTGTATTTTTCTGTACGTATCAGTTTATTGAAGAGATGTTGCCTGGAATCAGTTCTGGTGCAAATATCTCCTTAAGCCAATTGAGAATTAATGGAAAATTATTACCTTGGATTTTGTAAATTGTATTACATATTCTCCAAATAGAATCCATCATTTTTCGAAAATTTTCCAAAACTGATATTTCAAGTAGTTTCAACAAACGTGTAAATCACACCTACAGCATTAGTTCATCTTTCCCCCGCTAGAGATAGTACCTAGGTAAAGCATTTTCCCCTTGAATCAGCTGCATCGCATTGTCTCAAGTTTTACCAAAATAGGTTAAACTCAGGCTTGTTTTTGCCTATCTCATAATATGAGATTGAATCATATTATGATTCAAAGGAAAAACGCTCTGTTATCCCTAGCGGAGGATACATAAACTAATGCTGTAGGAGTGGTTTAGACGCTCGTACCAGTAAGTGGCTTTTTTCAAGGTTTCTCTAGAATAGTTCATGTAGCAAGTGATGTTACTAGAATGACACATGAATTATTTATAACTTATAAAGCAAGAAATTCTTCGAATCAACGAACTTCTGAATTGAAACGAAAATGAATTCCGTTCAGCCTCCCGGGCTTTCGCAATTGACGTGGATGCTATTGAACAACGAAATTGAATGAGCCACGCGTATTAATTTGAGTCGCAAATATTGATCTAATCGGAATCGGAGGCCCAAACACCGTACAGGTAATTGAATTTATAATACCTACCAGTTCATCTGTCGAAGCAGAACCTGTTAAAGCAAACAAAGGGAAACCATTGTGCGTAGGAGCGAGATCCGCCTTCGTTTCGATTGTATTAAGTATGTAGGTCACAATGGCGTACGCAGTAATGAATACCATACGATGGTGATTTTCTGTAATTATATTATGGTTCAGTTGATTTGAAAATATCATTCTGATACAGGGTTGGAGGAATCGAGCCGACAATAATTGCCACAATGGGAGAACGGCACCATAATACATCATATTTGGTTAATTTCGGGTTCAAATACATGAATTTCATAAAAACATCTACATTTTTGTGTCACTTGGGCTAGAGTGTTTTAAATTTACAATAGAAATAATTTTTATTTTTATTGTACATTTAAATCACTCAAGCTTTAATAATTATCATTTTTATTGTAAATTTAAAACACTCAAGCCTTAATAATACATTATTATTTTTATTGTAAATTTAAAACACTAGCCTTAGTGACACAAAGTTTTCGATACACGTTTTTTTTTATTTTCTAATAAATATTAAATATAAATTTCTATTAATATTTTTTATGGTAACTGTAATGTGGTTGTTCAAGGAGGATAGGAACACAAAACACCAGACTAGTTATAATTCAAATGATAATTTATTTGTGGCTCCTGGCCTATTTATAATAGAGAGGTACCTGGGCATGGAGGGGACGATTCCCCACTCTATGCCTTGTAGGTGAGGACCATGATAGTAACAAATATTTTCTTTTTTAATAATATAAGACATTTTATAATAACAATTTGTCTTTAATAATAATCATTTTTACATAAATTCTTTATAATTTATATATGATTTTTATAATAATTAAATTTCCTATATAAATTAAATAGACGTTTCTATATAAATAAAATAATTTGTATAAAAATAATTTCTATATCAATTAAATAGTCGTTTCTGTATAAATACAATAATAATTACTAATCCATTATGTCCCGCAACTATTTTTGTTCGATTACAACCCTAAAACTTCGAGGATTGATCAATTTATTATATAGTACTACAAGACACTTGGTTTTGGGAATGCTGGAACTCTATGATACTCAAGAAGTGAATTTTAAGTCTTGTACCATACATCATCACCGGGCGTCAAACGATACGGGGTTTTCAGATAGCAACAATATGAACAAAACATTAGAAACTGCTATAATACGTCATTAGAAGACGTTTTTGGCTCAAGAAAGGAATTTATATGCCCCTGTATTGATCCTTGAATAAGTTACTTGAATAATAAGTGCTTGAATAAGTTTTGTCCGCTGTAATGGTTATCAAAGAAGAAATCGTGAGGCTGCATCTGATTAGTGGGGGAAAGTTCAATCAGCATCGACAAACGAAGAGGTGCACTTTCTAAAAAATTGGTTGAATTGATTTGTAGGATGTATTTTGGCAAGTGCATTGTCATAGAGTAGTTTCACAGAATCTTGAACAGTGAGGCCGGGTCTAAAATAAACCATACCGCTTGAGTCCCGGTGATGCCATATCGCACACAAGACTAGAATGACCACGTGACGACGCGGGTAATGAATATACATCCCTCTAAACATGTGTTTTCATTATTCAAATATGTCAGCAAATGGATACCATATTGGTCATAAAGTAAAAGTGAGAGTAATAGTGAGTAATGTAATACTTATAACAGTAAAAAGCGAAGGTGGTCGAAGTAAAAAAAAATGGTTCATATTCGGTCACTTCTACAACTGATGAGAACGGAATGAGACCCCGGGTTCCTATTCCTAGGCGTTGATAAACATCTTAGAAAAATGATAGGACATGAAAGAACCTTAATACGCTTGCATAATATGCATTATTATTGTCACCCAGAGAATTAAGAATAAGACTGTTCTCCGCGTGCCGTATGGCATTACCGGGACATAAAGTTAATGTTATTTAAAAATAATTAATTTATTCTTGGTGTCAAGAGTACTTGATATAATAAATCAAGTATATTGTTGGTACAATAAATTCACAAAAAACGGTGAAATTGATGTATCTCTCCAGTAGCTTACTCTAATCGACAATCTAGATTGACAATCATGGTAGAGTGCCTTAATTCCTTGAAGTTGCCAGGTGAGGGGAGGAAAATGAGCGGCATTTCCTCAATTTAATAGATTTTTTCTCGTGTCGAGGATGCTTTCACCAGTACAGCATCGTCAGGACATTTCAGTATTATGGTGCAAAATTGCCATTTTTCAACTTTATCTGAACACAGTTAGAGGCCAAGAGGGTCCTCTAAGCCAACAATTTAAGGCTATAAATGCTTATATGTTTAATGGTATTGAAATGTATGAAGTTTGTACACTCTCAAATGAGCAACATGTTCTAAAAGCATTGATAGCCTTAGCAATGTACAGACCTACTGGAGGACCCTCCTGGCCTTTAACTGTATTCAGAAAATGTTTAAAAATGACCATTTTGAACCATAAAACTAAAATGTCCTGACGATGCCGTACTGGTGAAGGCATGCTCGACGAGGAAACGCCTCTTTTCCTCTCCTCACCTGGCAACTTTACAGATCGATAATTCAAATGTTTGAACTCAAAATCAAGACTCTTGGCCGACTTTAAAGTCCAAAAACACGACTTTGACCCGTTTTCACTCCCAAACATCATTTACCCACCCTATTTTGCGCCTTTTCAGAGAGCTCCCACTGAGGTCTTTCTGCTAAACAAATGAAAGGAAACACGAATCCCTCGATATTTCTCAGGCTGGGCGATCAACAATATACAATCCTGATATTCGAGAAGAAGCTCAGTTTACACAATATTAGCTGCAATATGACCACTTTTCCCTTTCACTCCAATGAGCGTTCACTGGGGGAGAATCATCCCACGTCAGAAGTCCCTTCGACGTCCAAAACCCGTTAAATCGGCCGTAATAATAGGCCATTGAAGAAAACCTGGACAGGAAAGTGGTCCGAATCTGATGAAGGAGCGAACCAAGTGGAGGGAGGGAAAAGTCGTTTAAAAAAATTACCTTCTCCCCTTCCTCCTCTCAACCCGGGTCTTCCTGGAGTTCCATTAGTAATAATCGAAGAGATCGTAAAAAGAAAAAAAATCGGAAAAAAGGGCGTTGGATGGAATGATAGACGTATAAGAGAATTGCGCTCAGAGCTTATAGGCCGGGATAGTCTCATTTATCTTTATCTTTTGTTATACCCCTGGAGATGAATGTTGAAAAAACCTCTTTTTCCTCTCTGACGATTCGGCGCCGCGTTTAGAATATCTTATTAATTAAAACGGAAACGAGTTCGTTTCATTTTCCGGAAGGAATTCTCATTTTGATCCGATTATTGTTATTCCTGAAAATTAATGACCGAAGAATAAAATGCGCCGAAGGAAAATCGAGAGATGCTTCCTTTTTGTGGTGCTTTAAAACAGAAATGATACAGAATTCGTACGTGCTTACTGACTTTATGAGAATTACAATAATTTCGGATGATAAAAACTCTTGTAAAGGTATTTTTGGAGAAGATTTCAAAATTTAGGAATTTCAATAATAAATTTACTTTGCAATTTAATTAGCTGAAAAATATAATTATAATCCAAAACGCCGCAAATCATTGCCCAAAGGTTTATTATTTTCTGTATAGATCACCCTTCTGTATAAATCCCTTCCCATCAACCGTAGGTACCTCCTGCCCACACGGCCATGAAATGAAAGGTTGATATTTTCAAAAATGCCCTAGTAGGTGTAGGTACCTATGGGAGAGATTGTATAATTATTCACAATAAAAACGCGCTCGGATGGTCACTCATCTAGACGGGAATTCCCCAGGAAAGGGTTAACTCCTCCCTCGCCGGACAGCCCTTTGTTGAGGGAAGGCTCCGGAGTAGGATAGCTCCTCTTAAATAGCCGTTGACTCAAGGCAGCGGTAGATATTCAGGTTTGGGACCTACTGAGAAGCTATTGCTCTAGAGTAAAAACCTTTTCTTATTCAAAAAACCATCTACCCTTTGAAAACTTCACGTCCACTACTTTCTTCAAAATTTATACGGTCAGTTTAGGGAACCTCCATTTAGGTCTCAAATTGTCAAGTAGTTAAGTGGTAAGGGCGTATACCTATCCGGGAACTTACCTGATTGAAAATTTGAGCTAGTCAATTATTGTACTGTAAGGGCAGCCTGGCTGGGTGCGACAGAACAACAAAAACATGCAAAATGCGCATATGCCTTGCACATAACATTATGAGGAAATTCTCGCGAAATTGAAAGAGTACTGCGTATGCAGAAAAAAGCACTTAGGGTTTTGTGTAGAGCAGGTCACCTAGATCACTGCAAAACTTTATTCAAGAAAATGAAAATCATGACCATCATAAACGCTTACATTCATCATGCAAGCTGCTACGTCGATGGTAGAAACACAACAGTCCGAGGAAAGGTACACGATCACCATACAAGGAGGAGAAACAACATCGATATACCGTTCCATCTAGACTATGTGCGACACAAAAGCAATACCACTACACATCGATAAAGATTTTTAACATTATTCCAAGCTCATTACGAGAATTACCAAAGAATTATTTTGAGAAGATCATGAAGACTTTTTTTTAACGGAAACCCCATTTTACAGCCTGAGGGAATATTTCGACCATAAATTTTGATTGACTCATGTACAATGATGTATGTATATATTTTTTTTTACCAAATAAGCTCTTATAATGTAGAGGAATTTTAGTTATAAATACTCTTGCTTATATAAGACTTTTTGACATTTTCATGTCTTTCATATGGCACATAAAAAAAAATCGTCACGAAATTTGATGCGACGAAATTTGTTGCGACGAAATTTGTCCCAAGTCGCCACAATGATGATTATGACCATCAGAAGTGAAGTTGTTAGGTACTTTACAGGTAGGTACTTTACAGTTAGGTAGGTACTTTACAGTTTGATATTACCAGATCAGCTGAGTAGAAAATTGAGCTCCCAGATCAGCTGAGTCGAAAATTGAGCTCCCAGATCAGCTGAGTCGAAAATCGAGCTCCCAGATCAGCTGAGTCGAAAATCGAGCTCCCAGATCAGCTGAGTCGAAAATCGAGCTCCCAGATCAGCTGAGTCGAAAATCGAGCTCCTAGATCAGCTGAGTCGAAAATCGAGCTCCCAGATCATCCCAGGGGGGGGGGGGGGCATGAAAATGTTTCAATGTGTTGCAGACTCGTATGCAAGCGTTTTTTGACTTGATTTTTATATTCATTTTAGATATTATTAATATTTTAATAAATTTATTCGGGAGGATAATAAGTGAAGTTTGGTTTAATTAATCTGTGATAATAAACTTAATTAATCTGTGATATAATATGTGATAGTTGATCGTGATATCCGTGTTTGTTAGTTATATTGTTTGTTTATTAATTGTTTTCATATTCAAGTGAAAAGTCCTTTGGTTGGGGACGTGTAAGTAGTCTGGTCGGTCCGGGGGCGGCTCGCCTGGTACGCTCTGCGACGTTTGAAAACGTTAGGGCTGTCTACCTAATATTAGGAGGCAGCCCCGGGAGCCGCCATGGTGGGTGGGTCTGGGTCCGGCCGGGCTGCCCAGCTGGACTCGCGCTTTTAGCGCTCCCACAACACCCGCAATAACAGATTATATAATAAATTCACCAAACCACCTACTATATCTTCCCAATACCATATTATGTGATCAATTACGCATTCGTGTACATTTTTTTGTATAACGAATAAAGATTTATTGAATTTGAATTGAATTGAACAATATTTACTAACCTCTTCTTCTCATCCCCTCATCGGTAAGGCAACGATCTGGGAACACTTGTTTGGGCTGAGGGTAACACCTCAGGGAACACAGGCCTTTCCTTCCATCACTTACAAATTCAGAACATCACAGCTAGTACCTACACAAGTAGGAAAAGTAAAATAAGTAAAGTACCGTCCTTAGAATACTGTTTAATGTATTTAAATTGAAGTTTAAAAGCTGCATCCAACAAAGTCAGACAAAGTTCGTATAGATATGTTTAAAAAAAATGTATATATACATTTTCTTTAGGACCCATAGTTTTTCTGGAGTGCTGCTAAAAAATATACATGATATTTCGTTATTCAATTGATCAAATATCAATCCTGTATAATTCGAATTAAAATCACGATTGAATCTCATGAGTGATGCAATCCAGTAAGACATCAATCTTCTACATCAACCATCCTCGGTAAAAGGGGAATAATTCCACACCTTCCATAGAAATTCCAGGAAGAAGCTTCCCTACCTCATTGTGCAGCTTTGAGGACTTCCTCATCAAAGAGTCTGGTAAGCCGAGGGAGTTTCCCGCACAAAGAAGTCCTGCTGGAACCGCTCAAGAAGGAGGGCAGCCACGCAGGAGGGTTCACCAACAAACAATAGACCTTCGGGACGCACAAAGAAAATCGAGTAGGGTCGAGTTTTCTTCTTAGGAAGTTCATTTACTTTTTGGGATTTTTGCCGTCTCGTGCCTCGAAGTAAATGAGTTGTGAAAAACCGCGGGTCAACGGAAAGGGGAATTTTCCAAGGGTTTGCTCGGTTTTTCCGGTACAAAAGAACGAAAAACGGTTCAGTATTTCGTTGATATTGAAACTGTACACATTTTTCATGTAAGAGATAATATTTATATCGAATTCAATATAAGGAACTGTGTTGAAATCATTCACAACCAATCGAAGGTGAAAACAAGCCTTTGAAGTGGTAATTTCTCTCGAGTGAACCAACGAGTTACGATGATTTCAACGTTCATTCTCCACTTTTTCAAGCAATCGAAGGCAAAAACAGGCTTTTGAAGTGGTAAATGACCACGTCGAAGGCTTGTTTTCAACTTCGATTGTTCAAAAAAGTCGATAATAAACGCTGAAATCATCGAAACTTGTTGGTTTACTCGGGAGAAACGACCACTTCAAAGGCTTGTTTTCATCTTCGATTGTTTGAAAAAGTGGAGAATGATCGTTGAAATCATCGAAACTTGTTGGTTTGCTCGAGGGAAATGACCACTTCAAAGGCGTTTTTTCCCCTTTGGTTGTTTGTGAATGACTTTAACAAGCCTTTGAAGTGGTGATTTCACTTCATATTTGGCCGTATATTTAATTCTCACAATTTACAATGATTTTTTTAGAGGGGGGGGGGGGGCTATTAAAATTATAATTCTTCTCCTTGCAGTGTCTTCCTTCTGCTCAAAAAGTTGTAAATTGGAGATCATAATTTAAGGTTGGTCCTGGAAAACTAGATATCTAGGTATGAGGTCTTACTGACCTTAGCTTCAGACAAAGACCCATAATTTCAAAGCCAGCTGATGTCAGAACTTGGAAACTTGAAACTTTCAATATACATGTGTAGTTTTCAAAATTTATTTGAAATAGTGACGATTTTAAAGATATTTTTGTCACCACCTGTATCCACCACCATCTGTGGGATCAACTGAGGTTAATCAATAATTGATTAAAAATTAATTAATTAATCAATTAATAAAAATTAATTAATCAATAATTGATTAATTGATAATTAATTAAAAAAGTCAGTTATTATTCCCTCATTGCACAATTATTGTGCAATGAGGGAATAATAACTGACTTTTTTCTTCAATTTAGAACGGAGTTCAAATTTTGAACCTCTGATCGATGGTTCATGGTTAAGTGAGAGTTGATTATTATTGATTATTCATGGTTGGGAAATTAATGGTTATTACACGTCTGACCTGCCTACGAGCCTCCTGACTGTCCCTTAACCCGTCCTGACCATAGAGGTAGAAGGTATCTGTCTATCCAGAAGGTAAGGGTCTTCTACCTCTATTGTCTTTCTCCTCTTTGTTTAGCGTATTGCCGCATGACTCGCCTAGTCACCTATAACTGGACCAAATGCAATTTTTTTGTTTCTTCGAATAGAATTTTCTGAATTTGTAGCACAACCACAAGTAATTGAAGGTGCCCCATTCTGCTATAACGACCAACATTCTCTGTGTGTCTGAGGATAGACTGAAAAGGCGCAGTAGGTATTCCTTTAAGTGGATGAATATGTAGTTTCGCATTTTTCTTGGCTTCCCTGGCAACATCCCAATCATTGTAAGAAAAATTGCAAGAAAAAACAGTCAAAGTTTCAGAATTTAAGTATTAGAAGAATTCAATTAAGCCCTGATATTCCGAGATATAAAAGGGGCGGTGGAAATGCCGATGTAGACAAATCTAAATTGGCTGGCGTTCGTAAATTTCACTGACGACTGCAGGAGCTGTGTTTACAACTGCCAGATGGGTCCGTGGGATCGGGAATCAACCAGTTGCGGGTTGTCCCTTTATTTAATTAAGCCATCGCCAAAGGCAGCGACTGTTTGCCGACGGCAGCAAAAGATGTTTTCCGACTACCGCTGAGCACGTGGCGAAACTAGAAGAGAACAATGCGGCCGACGAATCCCGAGCAATTACTTCCGATCCTAGAAGCACCGACAGTGGAGGAGGAAGAAAGAATCGATACGTGGCCTGTGGGGCTCAGCTCAAGTATTGTGGCCTCTGGGGAACCACAAACCGGCGTGTTCTCTGTTGTTTGGGGAGCTGCTTGTATGAACAACTGCCAATACTGCTTCTGTTCGCAGGAGAGCAACATGGTCTGAACATCAGATGGGAACGAACCCTTTATGCTCACCCTTGACTCGTTAGAGGCCATTAATAATGCGAAATATTGAAAGTTATTGGTCCCTTGAGGAGGAATGTGGACTCATCGAATTTCCTCTACCCACCTCAGAATAACAATTGTATGCGATGACTCATCAACATAAGGTTATACTGGGATGTGGTTCTCCCCGTATTCCACAATAAAGATAAAATAGGTAACGATATTGAGAAGATTTTAAGGCTCTATTAAATAAAAGAAAGCTTCCAATTCGTGCAGCATTATTATTTAATGATTTTACAAACAATTCGCTCTTTGATTCAGCTGCATTTAACCCTTAACTTGGCAATGTAGCTTCTAAGCAACAACAGTCTTCCCATGTCGGTCAAAAAATCCCAAAACGATATAATGATTCAAATTAGGAATTTTGAAGACAAATTTCGCAAAATTACCTTAATTTCTAAAAAAATTACCTTAATTTCTAGTTCATTAGGGAGGAAACTTCTCGAATGAGCTTGATATGATTGTTTAAATTCCGATAATTGGAGAAAAATCTTGTAATATTACCATAATTTCCTGTTAATGTTTGTGTGGGAATGGTTTATTTCACCCTAATTTCTTGTTAATTTGAGCGGAAATGGTTTTTTAACCTCATTTCTAGAATTTATCTTAATATCGAGTTTGATGAAGGTTCTGGTTAAATGCAACTAGAGCATCACTATCTTTACACTGAATCTTTATAAAGCAACATCCAATTAACGCTCTAAATATCGATTTATCGATATCTTGGCAACGTAGCTTCAAAGCTACATCTGTAAAATTGAAGATTGCGGTTGCCTCAATGGTTTTTCCTCAAGGCCTGCAGTTTTCTTGCCAAGAGTTAAAACTAAATTTAATGATACTTTGTTCGAGGAGAACAGTAGTTAATTGATTATTAATATTTAATTCATAATTAAAGAAGTAAACTTCCTAATCGATCGATCAATCCCACAAAAAATTTTGCGATCCAGACCGGACATTATAGTAGAAGGGTTCCAAAATTTATGCAGATTTTACTGCTCATCCACTAGAGTAGAAGAGGATGAACGTTTGGAGCAATGAGATGAGAGCTGTATCGTTGCTAAATCCTACGAAAATACTTCTCCAGTAGCTATATTGAGGTATTTCGTCTCTTTCACAATCAATATTGCAATACGTGCTCAACTACAGTCGAAAAACTTGATCACAATGAGCTTTGTTCAGCTTTCAAATTGATCTCAACTTCATGAATTATGCAATGGTGAGCTCGAATGAAGGAGGATTTGGTGAGTATTTAGTATGAATCTACGACTGACCTCACCTTCCAGAAAAGCCGTGATTTGGTAACCATGGGATCATCCAGGGGTGGATAATGCGAGAGGGCTGGCTGAAGGCCCAACGAAGCGAGGAGACGGCAGAATCAGCATCACAATAGCGCGACCGCCTTGAAGCGAGCCACCTCAAAACGTGTCCATCATGAATTTACACCCTTATGTTGATGAAACATCTAATTTGCAATTCGGCTGCGCAGTTAGTGAGGGTGTTTATTGATGATGTTGTTGTACTCTTTTTGTTTTCATGGCGGAACGTAGGTGTCAAACAGTTGCTGCAGCGACACTTTGGGACTGTCGATTCTCAGGGCAACATGTCCTGCATTGTCTAGATCTCTGCGCACGTGAATTCGAAGTGTTGATTCTTTGGATGCTCGATTGGTGACAGTTAGCCCTAGCAAATTATATCCTATATTTTCTATAAAAATACAATAAAATCAAACCCTAGCGCACCTTCTTGATTTGCACACTCACTCAGTACATACAATACAGCTTCTCAAAACAAGTGATAATTTTTTTTTTTTTAAATTACAAGGATGAAAAATAACTTAATTGGCCGACTACTCAGGCTCCTCAAAATATCTGAAGATGACAGGAAAAATTCAATTCTTGTATGGGTGAAAGCACATGCAGGACTACCAGAAAATGAAAGAGTAGACCAACAAGCAAAACAAGGTTCAGAAAGAGGAACGCTATTGAACAACCCGGTCATGGAAGAAGAGCTGATGCAATTGATCAATAAGAAATACAGGGATGAATGGATATATGAATACATTAACTCACTCAACGGTGACTTCTATAAATGAATTCAACCCTTCTCACCAAAAACACATTGATTTTTTAAAAAAGAAGTCAGTAAAAGTCTAGGAAGATCAATATTGCGATTAAGGGTTGGTTGTGGAGTTTGTGATAGTTACCTAAACCGAATACATCAACTAGACTCACCTCAATTCAGAACATGTGGACATCAAAATGGAACCCAGGAGTATTTAATAATGAACTATGAGGAGCACGATAGAAACCGGTCGGAGTTTTTTGGTGCAGTGCGAAGAAGAACCACAATTATGTTAAATTATAATTATATTTTAGCCTCAAAGAACATATTTATTTTCAAAGAACTGCTCAAGTTTTTAAATAATTATAATATAAAAGTATGATGTAATGATATGCTGATCACATGGCTGTGTACACGACTGTATACTATAGTATGGTACCTAGCAAGAGAAGGGTGACCAATGCATAGTTATCTCCCGGCCTTCAGCAAGGGTGGTAATTAATATACAGTATACAGTATAATATACTGTATAATATAATATATACATTATATTACAGTATACTACAGTATATTACAGTAACCTAGCAAGAGAAGGGTGACCAATGCATAGTTATCTCCCGGCCTTCAGCAAGGGTGGTCATTAATATACAGTATACAGTATAATATACTGTATAATACTGTAATATACTGTAGTATACTTTAATATACTGTAGTATACTGTAATATACTGTATATATTATATTATGTAATATACTGTATACTGTATATTAATGACCACCCTTGCTGAAGGCCGGGAGATAACTATGCATTGGTCACCGTTCACTTGCTAGG